>JZRO01000012.1:0-27806 GCA_000963465.1 Blastocystis sp. subtype 9
GTCCTGTAAACTGTTTACGGAAGTATTGAGTACCTGATACAGAAGTACTCACAGATCCCAGAGTCACATCAGACCAACTACTATCTCCAAAGTTATACTCTGTCCAAGTTCCTGTAACACTTCCAGTAGTCATCTTCCATTGAGCACTCTCAGAAATACCATAATACAGAGAAAACTGATGAGTTTCCTCTTTAGAAGCAGTCAGCATATTCTTGAACACCACATTTCCAGACACTCCATAAATTGTGAGATAAGCTCCAGAAGTCCAAGAATCACCATAACCATCAATCAACTTAATAGTGTATTGATTATTCGATGAAGAGGTTAAACATTGTTCAATCGTACGCACTTCATTATTAGCAAAGGAAGGACTTGTATAGAGTTTAGTTGAACCACTGTAAACCTCAAACGATTCTTCATAAGCAAATGAAGCACCACATTTCTTTACAAACTTTACATAAGTCTGTGTAGAAGTGCAAGTGAGGTCACTAAGCGCAATCGACACTACAAGTCAACAATCAGAAATAATGATACAGAGGGCAAGAAAGAATAATAGATACTTCATTATTCAATACTCACAAGAAAAAAATGAATATGGTTAGCTACTAAATGGTGTTATTGTGAATAACTAGATCAACCAATCAGATTACTAATAATGGCCAATCAAATGCCAATTTTGAAATCTATTATGAACAGATCCGATCCCTAGTGCCTGAAAAATGGATCGATTCTAGTATAAATAAATCCAGATGATAAAATGCTACGTGGAAACCTAATTAAATAGTTCATTTGACCTAGAAATAGATTGTTCTCCTTTTGAGAAAAGAACCTTCTAGATGTGATTAGAAAGAGAATAGAAGCAAGTTCACTGTAAGCCCTAACTATTGAGCCATAATTGGGACAATACAGAATAATACTTGGCTTGATCCGTTTGCAACATTTCATTTGATTTCCATAATGTCACAACATGTGCAGAACTCGTCCTCTTGTCTCCAGCATCCACAGCCTAGGCTCTATACAGATCCCCTACTTTTCTACGAGGCTTGTCTTCAACAATATCAACTCAAGATGGTTGATATGAATCGATACTCTAGTGCCAAGAAGAGAGTGATTAAGAAACGTCCTATCTATCCCTTGACAATGGCACTTATACCTCAAGCAAGATGGAAAGTGATCAACGATCATGTAGTGTCAAGGTCTAGCATTGTGATAGCTAAAGCATTGTATCATAGAGTTCTTAAGAAGTAACGTTTCAGCGTAGTTGATAAACCATTGTTTGTTGAATAATCTGGATTATGTGTCTATACTAAACAGGAATAAAGTGAGTGACAGAAGCTATCACACAAGAATTATTCATTTTCATCAAATAAAATTACTTCTTAAGTTATTGGACTATGATCACAACGAAAATAACAGGCTGGTGATGTAACTAGTTCACATCACCGTGTAAGCCATTACATATTGATTGCATTCACACAATAAAAATGGAAGGTATAACTGATGAGAGAGCACTCTGTGATATAACAATGAAAAGAATAGCCACATACAGATTATTCTGAAGCACAAATCTCAGAATACCCTTACTATCAATCTACCATGAGAATCATTTCCATAAAAGTAACTCCATACTCATAAGAGTTCCTACTAAACTGCAGAATGATCAGTTATCACGACTTGATAATTCACATAGAATCTTGATTATAAAGACAGTAATGTTTAGTTGTTTGTATTATTTGACATATGAGAAAAGAGATAGTAGAATTCGAATTAGACCATAAAACTACTAAATTAATAATAATGAGCTATTTTTTCATACTGGATTTACTATACATTTGACTACTGTATTCTTAGGTGATAGTAGAGTTTATTTCGTCTAGGAATTACAGTATATAATAATTCTTTGATAGTTAGGATTAAACATCCAAATGCTATATTTTCTCTACTTACATTTCTCCTAAACAGTACTTAATTGGATAGGCTTCTGCAATATCGAATATCATATTTTTGTTTAGAGTAACAGTGGAATATAGGACGAGGTTATAGAAGGTTTTTGTTCGTTTCAGACTGTTATCATTGCTATAGGATAGCGTGAAAAGCAGATAGACACACTGGTTGAACTAGATTAGATTAGTGGTGAAGTAGTTTCTTATAGAATATGCTTCAAAAGAACAGTTGTAGATTTGTTTATGTCTATTGTGTCCCCATATGACGAATCGATGAACTTGGGGAATATGTGGTAATTGTTTTCGAGTGGTTCCTGTTTCTCTGTTGTACGAATAGTATTGTAATCTTACATACTCTCTGTTTGGGTGGGTTATCGTTTCAAGCTAGATTCCGATCATAGTTGTTATTCCTTTACTAAGAAACGATTTCATAGGAGATTGAAGTGTATAGAACTTCATGGATTGGTTTGTACTCTCTTTTTCATTTGTAGTTTGTGGATTGACTCTAACTGGATCAATAGATGATATGATACAACTGCCGAACTGACCTGCTTAATACGTTCATAAGAAATATTCTTTTTCTTGCCAACGAATGTATAGGAATAAGCTTTGATAGTTCATTAGTTTAGACTTTTGTTATTGTTTATCTACTCGTCTATAGTTCAAAATGTCAAAGATAATGGACTGTATTAAATGCAATATCTTTTAGAGTATGCGGCCTATTTTGATACATTATCTTTTGTGATTAAATTCAGCCCCAGATACTTTGGAAAAAGTTGCGAATGCATACTTCACTCTAGAAAACACTCTTTGACGTACTTTTATAGGATATTCCAGAGACTACACTTTGAAGCAGAGACGAATAGCAGTCTTTGTAATAATAGTTATCTTTTACTTCATCGATAAAATCCTAGCCAACTCTACACCTGTATCAATCCCAAAAGCCCAACAGCCAATAACGATTAAAAAGAGAAACATGTTAGAAGAATGCCTAATTGTCAGTCTCAGGAATGGAAAGTCCCCCTAATCAACCCACAATCGAAATTAGTTTACTACAATAAAACTAAACTATACACTGAATCTACAGAAGTACGTTTATTCTTTTTTACACTTTATAACATCATGCCAAGGTATGCTCTTTTTTAATGTTGATATGTAGGAGCAGATCTTCGTTCTGTACTAACAGTTTATTTCGCTCAGATGTAGCATCTCATTCCCGTCCCTATTCTTCCTCTTCTAGAACGAGCTATAGACCGTAACTCCATAGTCTGTGTACTATATTAGGTCTGCAAGCCATTCGGCTAGGTCTCCATCGAATTCGGCCAATAGTCAGAGTCGTAATCTTCGTAGTTCTTCGGCACAGAGTAGTTCATCAAAACCAGAGCAGAAGAATACTTCTGCTTCTCAGCCTGAAGTTCATGTTTGTATAGCATATATTTTAATATGAATGTGCAGATCATCACGGTGGTTCTGGAGGTTTCTTGAGTTCGATTGCTCAAGGTTTTGGTTTTGGTACTGGAAGTGCCATTGCTCATCAGTAACTATTTTTTGTAAGTGGTAAATGTAGAGCTGTAAATTCTGTTGCGGATAGTCTTTCGAGCAAGAAATCTGAGCCAGATGATTCTGCTCCGGTGGAAAGGACTGATGCTTATCAGCAGCGACAGGTTTCCAGCGAATGCTTATTTCCACTCTAGGATCCATGTGCAGTCCAGCGAGAGGATTTTAATCATTGCCTCGATATGGTTTGTTTTGTGGTTGTTTTTGACTCTAAGAATAATGACATGTCTCAGTGTCGTGTGTTCTTTGATGCATTCAAGTATTGCCAAGAAAAGGCACAAGTTAGTAGAGAGATGTATTCGTGTTTTTTGGAAAAATACCATATTTTTGATATATCTTTTGCTTCAATCTGTTTTACAAAAATCGAGTTGTTTCCTCCTCTGCAGATTACAATCAAGCCAATCACTCACTCCATATGTCCGTTCTCATACAGATAGGAAGAAGCGATGGCAAGATAAGACCCATCACAGCTAAATGCCAGAGAAGATACCGAAGAAGGAAGAGAACTTATTTGACTGATTCGCTTCTTCGACCTGTAGTCCCAAAAGAAGATGTTCTTGTCACTTCCTCCCGTAACAAGGCAGGGTTTTCTAATTCAAATAAGTGTATCGAGCATACAGAGGATGAACTTCGATGGCGTTTACAGGATACACAAACGACGTTCCGTTCTCATTCCTCCGATGACACTTAAAGCAATACGACTTCCGTTCCTTCGCTTGAGATGGCTATTCTACTCTACGGGAGATTCTACAGAAAAGTGGACACTGACCCGGCCTTCTATGCAACCGACAGCATATCCTACGTGTAAGGAACCAGGCTCCACATACCCTCTTCTTGTGGAAAGCATCGAATGCATCGAAGATTAAAACTAAGGTTGCTGTCATCAGTTCGAAGAGGTTGCTCTAATTTCCGTAAGTCGTAGACTTCGATCTGAAGCAAATTTGTAATGACAGCGATGGTGCTACATGTTGCCTCCACAATGCAGTTACTTGTCTCCAAGATAGTCAAATGAATACCCCTTTGCCTTTGAAGGCAGGCGAGTTTGGCACAATGGAGTTGTTAATGATGTTGCGTGGGAATCCCAAAGAGTGACAGATCCATTCCAATTTGTTGATACTAAACAATCTACAATAGGATCCAACTAACATTGCGTACTCTTTGATTTGCAGTAGCGGAGACAGCTCACTGTTCCTTCCTGAGATCCAACGACAAAATCCTTCATTGCCATCAGATCGTACCTGATATTTATGAAACATGCATTCTATTACAGTCTTATATCACCATCCATCCCACTCGAGCATGCCCAGGTGTCAGAAAGAAAATCACAACTGAGAACAGCTCCGCGCGATTTATAGGTTTGAACACAATCTCTGGAATCAAGTGTATAAAAATACAATGTCTAATTAGGATCATGGAGATCACACCTACTGAGTCCCAAGATGATGCAGCAAGTGTGTTAGACGATGGGGCAAACTTTAGAGAAGAAATACTGTCTGTAGGACAGTTCTGCAATTTGATCATTCTGTTTTCAACAAAACAGGTAATTCATGAATTTGTATGATCCTCCATAAGTTCTTTTTCTATTTTCTCTGCTACTGCCTTCTTTCCAGCAATGGGGAGAAGATAACGAAATAGCATGCTGTCAAAGAAAGAGTACAAGCAACCAAAGGATATCATTTTTCGAATGGTTCAAATTCCAGCTTATAGTGCGATTTCAGTGTCTTTATATCACTTGCCGTGCCATCGATTCCAAGAGACTCTGCTATCTCCACCCATGTAGCATCTGATATATTGCTCACACCTCCATTCTCCAACACAGACGAGAGAATGGCAAATGAGTCGATCTCCTTCCCCTGCAGCAGCAGAGTGGAAAACGATGTCAGTTTTGAGAAGGCAAAATACTAGGTCTCACGTGAACATCGCTGTGTACATGATTAATCAACGCATCGCTATCGCTCACAAAAGTGTCGTAGTACGTCTTTTCGATCCCATGAATGAATTCCATCCTTGATACGCTCTTCAAAGCTTTCCGCCGAGCTTCTCTCCTCGATTCGTCACTTCTCCGACTCGGTCCAGCGTTGTTTTCTCGCTTATTTGGAGAATGACTGCCATACACCTGGGTCTCGGTAACCGACCCAACGACACCCTGTATTGCCTCGTTTGACGAATAGCTCAAATCAATCTTCCCTTGCTGGTGCCTCTTTAGCGACAAATATCGCTGTCTGGCCATGAGTGAAGTACCTCCAATCAGCAGACCGCTGCGCAGATTGTCATCCATCAAGTAAAGGCCTGTCAAGTTCCCGATCAAGGAAAGAGGAAACATCTTGATCGAAGTAGGCGTGATGTTCCGATAATCGTTGTGCTTGTTGATGCAACGAAATGCGCTTACTGGATAGGGTCCAAATCCGATGAACCATTGCCGAGCGAAGAGTGCACGAACGCAATTGCAACCTAAAGGGATTGGCAAGTGAGTATCACTATTTAGAGCACTTAAGAGTCTATCTTGGAGTGAAGAAACAGTGCAGAAGAGTTCATTCTCTGAGTTGAAAGAAAGATAAGTTGCACACACGACATACCACGAAAGAATGCGTTCATCGCCTTTTTCGACCCTTTCAACTACTTCACTTCGTGACAAAAAGAGAACAAGGTATGGAAACAGATCGCAATTCAGCAGCAATTCTCCGTTTCTTGTGAGTACCATAAGCAATGTCTGAAGAAGTCGGAGGAGATCTGGAAGGAGATCCATCTCGTTTTGCTGCTCTTTAATATAGCTGATCGAAAGATCGATCAAGTCTTCAAGTGAGATAGAAGAATGGAATCCAATCTGCGTTAGCAGATACGCAGATAATAAAAGAATACGGATAATCGCAGCAGTTTCTGAACGATTTGAGTTTTGCTCAAGCATCTTCAATAGAAGACGCTGAAAGAACGAGATTTGAAACAGCTGTTCAGCCAGTTTTTGTTTGAATGGATTCGACTCCCCTGTCCTTTCCATTATTTCTCTATATCGATGATTTTTATCACGAGATACAGAAGTTGAATGCGATCCAAGCAATTCTGAAAGTCATCAAGATTTGTAATTGACAAAGGTTCATCAAAGTACGTAGAAAGATGCTGAAAATCACTAAATATGGAGAATAGTACATCAACAGCATAGTGCAAGAGACGGAATACAGAAGAGCATAACGGATAGGTAGCAGAATGAGAAATTTCGGACAGTACCATTATGATCTGAATAGCGTCATAGAATGGAATGTCCTGTAATTCAAAAATGGTATGTGCAGATTTGTACAAGTACGAATACAATGTAAGAGAACGACCCTCTACAAGTAGGAGATATACACAATACCATACGCAAAATCAGTACGTCGTCTTCTATGGGTTTATTGTAAACAGAGTCTTTCACAGAACGGTGATGCAAACAGTCATCGCAATACCAATCTCCGTCGCCTATATCACTCTTCTACACATCATCTACGCTGCTCTTTCAAACACGTAGTTTCAAGCATCTGAAATGGAAAGCTCTTCCGCAAGGACCATCGCATAACAGCAGAGTACTAACGATGAAATGTCCATTCAGCATATTACCCAGGGGTTTTACAGATATAACATACCTCATCTGATCGAGATGCAATCTTCCTATCGCTTTCGCATATCTCATTATCCAGCCATTGATTAGATGCGATTCTTTCCTGTTCCATAGTACAAAATGGGAATAGTCAACAATCGCGGTTCCTCGTAGATTATAGCGCGAGATAGGTAGCTGATAGAATTCGAATTATCTTCATAAAAACGACTTATATCGAGACTCTAATAGGAATATCCTTTGCTTCTGTCTTTGAATAAGCGTTCAGATGGACGAAAGTAACGGTGATCAATTGCGTAAGCTTGTTCATACTGTGCAAGGAGATTTGCCTGAAGTGGCAACAAGCAGTGTGATGAGTGATACAAGTATCATTTCATCTTTCACTGAGGCGGAGCTCGAAAAAGAGCACAAGTCACACGTTTAGTCCTGAAACCTAAATAATTTGTAGCTTTCTGTTGTATCAAGAAGGCAAACATCAGAAGTTGGTCCTGAAAAAGGTGATACTGTTCAAGAAACACCGAAACAAGTATTTAGACGAGTCGGAGAGTTCCTCCCAGCTGTGATTTCTACCCCCTCTTTTTCGACTGATGATTCCTTTGTAGTCACCAAATCTCGCCCTTCTCAGATGCAAGGGAGTATTGGGATAGATTCGTTCATAAGTCCAGAGTCGGAGCATGCTAGTTTTATGAAATCAACAGACACATCGTTTGTAAGTGTTCCACCCAAACGTCGTCGTTCAATACGTGAGTCTCAGTACGAGTCTCTGCTCCTCTCTGAGAACAAGCGGATTTCTTCTTATTCCAGCTTATTTCAGTCATCGGAAGTGTCAGGAGTTGGATCTGATCCGATCCAGTCTCTTCATATTCCTGCAAAACCATCTGATGTATCTGTGAGTACTCTCTCCGTAAGTAACGTGGATTCGTCTCTTCAAGAGTTGACTCTTCGTTTGGGTGAATCTGTCGTCGCTATACCTGATGAGAAGAGTTTGGAGGGAATGATGGAAAGAGGTGATGATGACTTGCAAATGGAAAGGAGTGATGGTGACTTACAAATGGAACAGAGTGAGACACATCTAAATAACGATATCCAGGAGCAATCGCTGGAGATGAGAGAGGGATTGGAAGAGTCACAACAAGAGTTGGGGCAGGAATCTGAGCAGGAATCTGAGCAGGAATCTGATCACGAATCACAGCAACTATCTGATCAGGAATCTGAACAACAGTCACAGCAGGAATCTGATCACGAATCACTACATCAATCACAAGAAAACTCCATCGATACAAACTCCCTTTCTTCAGATGTCTCCTTCGTAAACTCTCAAGAAGAGGAAACATTACGAGAATTGTTACTTCCTTCGCAACCCAGCCAATTGGACGAAGAGACTTCACTAATGGACTCTACTCTTATGCCTCCACCATCGTCTTCTCTTTTTTCGAGGCTACGGATCCCTTCTCGAACAAAAATCCATACACATTACAAGAAATCTCATGAGTGGTGTTTTTGAAAATGAATCATCTGTAGAAAGGGAGAGATGTCTCTAAGTCTAATCAAAAAGATCGTATCTGCAAACTGTAGTCGAAGAGTAGGAAAGGAAGTATACGAAGAGATAAATGCGTTCAGTAATGAGTTTTTTAATGTATCCCTATGGATTATACTTAAGGTCTAGTCGATTTCTGATCGTCTTATAGACTACTGTAGTCTAGGAGAGAGAAAAACTGTCAATGTATCAGATGTGAAGTTGCTGATGCAAAGACAGAGACTCATTACCAAATATAAAACTTTTGAGGACCTCGTCCGAGAAAACTTAAATAAACAGCAGATCGATATGTTGATCAATGTACCAGAATATGAGATGCAAGTGGAGGAAGTAGATGACTACCTTTGACTTCTTTGATTTAACAAAGATATTATAAGTGCATGGCATTCAGCAACTTGTTAATAAATTGTTCTAGATAATCACGATGCAACAAATTCTGAGCAAGAAGCTAAATGTTTCAGATCATATTAACACATACAGGAGCACTTAAAAACACTTCATTTACTCCTTGTTTTGCCCCAATCAAAGCTCCTACAATAAAACTGTTTGTGCAACTATTGCCTCCTTCAATAAAAATCTCATGATAAACACTCTTGTACACCTACTCGCATAATGGCATTGATATAAGGATAATCATAAATATAGAAAAAGGTAGCGTATAAAAAACACTCATATACCTCACCTCTACATGTGATTATCACAAAAGATCTACAATTGATTGTCTTCAATCTCATCGCGGATTGCTAGTAAGGCTTTCCAATCATCTTTTACGTCCAAAATGCGTTCCATAATGGTTTGATCCTTCTTTTCTTGAAAATATCTCTTCACGTTTGAATACTGTTCTTTCATTAGATGGCTCCGAGACTGCGATGTACCTCCTCCATCCAGATCTACAATCAAGTGAAAAAACGGATACTACGGCATAGAGTGTAGCATAGAACACGAGCTAAAAACAGAGAAATACCAATGCAGCGAAGGTCATACTATTCTTTAAACTCATTTGATATAGAACGTGAGTCGTTTTACAGCACCCAATCACACTTTCAGTAACTCGAGCAGGATCATCAAAGAATAACACCTATTTCTCAATGAACTGACTCAAATACAGGCAACAGCATAGAGTGAGGAAGACACTGACTTTCGAGATTCATTTCATTACTCTTCTTCCAGACTGTCTACATCTCACTGAGAGAATGCTTATACTTTGCTGCATTCTATTGGAGCCTGAGAGTATTCCTTTGTATTCGCCAAAATATTCAGCGTTTTCACTAGACCAAATCCAGCCTGGTCTCCAAACAGCGTAATTCCCTTCATTCAAGCAAATAAACTAGATTACCTCATACTTATATCGAGTAATGATATTTGCAAAGGAATATTCATTAAACTGACCTGTTTTCATTACAGAACTCAACAAAAGCAACGCCAGATCTGTTTTTTCAGACCAGTCTCCCTGATTCCACCGGACTCAATGTTATATCATCAATACTACAAACCTCGGTGCCGATCAATCACAAAATCTGAATAGTCGATGTAATGGTGAATCGGTTGACGAACAAGATTCGGTCCCTTTACAATCTCATCAAAATAGATAATTTCCTGTTTGTTTTGGTAGTAAAATTGGATTTCGTTGCGATTCATAAACTCACTGCCTAAACAAATCGCATCTCCAATCACTGCTCCATAAAATATTCCAGCAATATGTCGCTGCAACCTCTATACATCATCTCATTCCATTTTAAGCACCTCAACATCATACTGATTTCGATTCTTTGGACCCAGATTCAATTCCCGGATAGGACCTCCAGCAAACGCAAACACAGACAGCGGGATTTCAGTCATCTCTACTTCTGCAGGGTCTGACACCGAACCTTTGTAGTCATCGTCCATAGGGAGAGAAGCATCTGGAGGGATGGAAACACGAGTGAATACACTGACTACGATTGAGACGACGATGCATTGCCACCATTCTTTTGCACATCATGACGAGTAGATGTCTCTTTAAAGAGTGGCTTCACCGGACGATAATTACTCACAGTGCTTCCTTTGACAAAAATGTCATTGTTCGTTGCTGTAGGACTAGATGAGATGTCTCACAAAAACAAACAGAACAGGAGGAGTCTCTTCCTCTTCCTTGTGATTTGAAATGTAGTCTCTAATCGTAGAAAGAAGCGCCTCCGTAGAGAGCTTACAAACATCCTCAGAAACATCTCGATAAGGATTTCGCTGACAAACAAGAACAGAGAGGGATGGTAGGTTACCCAGAAAATAGGGAAAGAGAGCGAGATGATTATCTGCAATGTTGAGATACTTCAGTCCGAGAAGTTGAACGATGCTTTTTGGAATTGATAACAGCAAATTACCACTCAAGTCCAAATAGTACAATCGTGAAAGCTTAAAAAGCGACTCAGGTAAAGATCTAGATAAAATACTATCGAGTATTAAAACACTAAACAATTGTTGTGCAAGTCTAATATCTCCAAATACTCTAATCTCTCAATCTCTGAAGAAATCAGCTTTAATCTAATATCAGAATAAAATTGAGTCTGTACTTGTTATCGGAACAGCGCAGTGATCGTAGATTCTGGAGACATCCAATGTCGTCAGGAATCTCTACTAGAAATTGAAATGAGAGATTGAGATCCCTCAAATTCGGTAAGTTTGTTGCAAACACTGGAAATTTCTCCAGAATGGGTTGCTCCTCCTTCTCTTCATAGGGAGCAATTACTTTATCACTTTTACTGCTTGCAGTGTGATAAATATACTCCGTGTAATTGATATGACGGCTCAAATCGAGGGACTGTACTCCATGCTATTGGCTAGGTAAAAACAGCGACAGTACATTGAGTATATCGTTTTGTCTTCGGTTACAAGCTGTGAAGAAAATGTTCCCCATAAAGGAATATTTATGTTGTTCACCATGTTGGAATATCAGAATGAAATCTGCGCAATACTACCGAAAATGAAGCACAAAGCTGTTGGGAAAACAAACAAAGTGAAGTGTATAGCACAAAATTTAAAAACTATAAAGTCTCATCCGCTTGGTTCGGTAAATCCTTGGCATTCTGGAAACTACCACATCACAGCTACAAAGCACACTCTACATATCCGCATAAGTACAAGCAACATCCCAGGCTGTAGCCACAGTCTGTTGCGTCTGCTGCGCCTGCTGTGTGAAACGAATCATTTCATCATGCAAGCGAACAATCTTCTCCGAGAGAATCGAATACAATTCTTCCTTGGAAGACATTTTGTGAGTTGTAGGCGGATTTAACAATTTAGGTAGAATTCAAGGAAAGGTGGAACAAGGGCGACTGTAGCTCAGTGGTAGAGCATTCGATTGCAGATTGAGAGGTCGACGGTTCAATCCCGCCCGGTCGCTTTTTTATCAAACAACACATCATTTCTCTTGAATCACTCTACTCTTAATCTTGGAAAATCGTTGATTCAGAGCTTGATCATATTGATTATTCTTCACAAAATCAGAAAACATGTCGAGCATTTCACTGTCCAGATGCTGTGTAATATCTATGTAGTAGCTTCATTGCAAGAAGTACTTAAATGAAGCATGTAGTATACAGATATTAGGCAATTCTGCATGATTACCACATTATGTCGATGCGTCAACATAATATGCTTTAAGAGACCCACGATATCATATTGCTCAAAGAAGGCGTCAAAGCCATCTGCAGGTTACCAAAGCACTGCACAAACGACAATAATTGGAATAAATTGCGATAATCATGGATAGCTGAATAGCGATTTGCTCATCTGTCAAATACTCAGGAAGTAGAGGCAGCAAATCATTCAGCAAGCGAGAGGAAGATACCATTTCCAAGTTCTTCTCTACAGATTAGAACTCCTTTCCACGTGAACCATTCAGATCACATAACGAAAGCAGACACTTCACAATAAGAGGAATGTACATGGCTCGCTTGGAGGACTTGATGAGCTCCAGCATCTTTTGTATAATGCAATCCATGTCAAACAACTCTCTGGACACGCCTACATCTCACATCCTGTCTATCCACCACCACTGGAAGCTGCTTGGGCACTAATTAGGGTGAGAACTCGTTGCAAAAGGGTTCCTGCATCAACCTGATTTTCTAGACGTTGATTGTAGGACTCAAAAGTGTCTTCATCAAGAAGAGTGCAGAGTAAAAGAAGGAGCAGAGACTCCACGTCATGGGAACTAAAAACATTGCTTGCTAGCACTTCTACAATCAAATCAAATCGAAGTTCCAACGCGAAATGACCATGCAATCAAGTATATTGATTACTTGTATCAAATTCGATACAAGAGAAGCATTATTGGGCAAAGAAAGGAGCTTCTGAAAACAAGTGAAGCCGTTCGCTTCAACAAGAGCGAGTTGACACCACCCTACATCAAAACGACAGAACAGCAAAACCATGGCGAGTAGACTCCTGGAGAAACAACATAGCGTTGTTGATGAGGTAGTATATCGTAGTAACCGCATCTTCTCGGAGAGTGTAGTCGTTCGCCTTATTCAAAACAACAATCCCTGAGTTCGCAGATAGATGGAGAAGCTGATGGTGGAAAGCATATGCATTGTACGTCTGATCGCGATCACTCCGAAGTGTGTCATCGTAACAAATACTTGTTGAATCCTGCAAGCCGCTTTCTGGAGAAGAAATCTTTTGGTCGAAATGGATGTGCGACGAGTCTGAGAGATTGTTTGAGACATCGGCATCACTACAAGAAACGACGGAATGTGTGTTTTGATCCTCATGATTGGTGGTTGCATTCAAAATAGAAACAAGTTGGTTGATCAATTGAAGACTGGATGCAACAAAATCAAGACGTGCTATATGTGGCAGAAGACGATCGAATCATAAAAGAACAATAAAAGGAATACCATGATTTGTCACCAGTTCTAAAATGTAAAAAATGTAGAAGAAAGTATTCTTAATCGTGTTGCACTCTTCACGCTTCATTCTATCCGCTGCAATTTCCCCATCACCAGGGTCTTCTCCTACAGAGTCCAAATAGTTATAGTAGCCAAGCTGCAAGTATTTTCCCAAGTAATCTGAAACCAGGCTCAATCCGCCCTCCTGTACAAAAGCAAAGCAAAAAGATTCTACAGAGAACAGAACAGTTCAGGAGTACCATTTTGACTAAGATAATAGATGAGAGACAAAAGCTCGCAGATGTTACTGTGCAGCGATTCTTGGTAATCAAAAAAGTCATGAAGAACTGCTACAAGAATCGCTACACCCTTCGCTTTGATCAGTCTCGCTACATCTGCGCTCTTATTCTCGCTATTAATGTAGTAGAAGAGAAGCAGACGCGTGTTCAAGATGGAGCAATCGGAGCTGTTTCTCCCCGAATACAAGATGTTGACAAACGCCAGTTCGGACGCGTAGCTGTTCATCAGAACATAAAAACGATGAAGAACTAGTCGACAGACAATCCAAAGAAGTACTGTAGGCGTCTTTCTCTCGCAGAACCACAGAAAAGAGCTTGAAGAGGAGCGGAAACAGTTCTCCGATGTTGTCAGACTGCTTGCTGACCACGCTGAACTCGCCTAGCAACTCGTCAAGAGCGATGATCTTTTCTGCCTGTGAAAGCGTATAATACACATCTCCAAAATCTGTATATCTTGGAGGACAAAAACCAGAAGAGGCCGAACTGCTTGATGCAGTCTCTGAGAACTGCACCGAATTATCGGAACAAATACTCTCGTTGAATGCAGCGTCTGCTTCCTTAGAAGGGGTCTCTGATATTTCGTTAGCCTTTTCCGGGATATTATCTTCTTCCTGTTCTAGAACAACAGAATCTCCCTGACCTCCCAAATTTTCTATTGGTTTCTCTTGGCTACTGGGTGCTACACTGGAAACACTCGTTGAATGCTTGATACTACTTGCCACTTGTTCAACATCGCTTTTCTTTGTAGATGACCGGTCCGCTGAATTAGTCTCTGATTCCAATACTTGTTCCTTTATTTCGATGCTAGTTGTTGATGATGGTTGCCGAGTGATCGGTTCGGTTACGATAACTGGAAGTTCGACCCCACTCTCAATGTCATCGACCTTTGAGCATGTACAGCCCATCCTAGTAGAAAATCATGAGTGAACATCCTTTCTTGACTAGTAAGGAATCACTCTCCGAGAATATACAACAAACAACATCCCAAAACTCAAGTAGATGACTCATTCGTTCTTTTCACATAAAGAAGGAGCGATGAGACTATCAAAATCACGAAGATAAAAACACATAATGGCAAAGTGAAGTAGAGAAAAGAAATGAGAAAGCAAAAAAAGATCAAGCGAATAGAAACTTCCGATGTTTCCGATGTCTTGATAATATCCGGTTTCTTTTCCTCGGTTCTTCTTTCGACTAACGCAGCTTTGGAACTATCTATATCCTGCGTGGTATTGGCGACTTTTCTGTTATAAAGTGACGATCCCTGGTCCACGTGATCTGTATGATTTCTGGCATCGCTGTTATTAGCATTGCCAGAATTGGTGCTGCTGGCACTGCTGGCACTGCTGGCACTGCTGGCACTGCTGACAGTGTCCTCACTGCCACTGTGGCCACGAGCACCGCCTGTGTCGCTCTGTCTGCTGTGACTCACGTCATTCGACCATCGAGAAGAGCGCAGTGCACTTCTACGCTGCAAAGGACGACTCGAGTAGATCGGATTCTTCTACGCATCACCCTGTCCTTCGTCTCCCACCTTTGCAGTCAACGCTGCCATCACCTCCTCTGCCGTACATTCGCGTAGCTTTCCCTCGATCCGCTACACATCACCATCCCACACAGCCCCAACTTTCAAGAAGTGCTGCTGACAGCCCACAACACTGCCAGGTCTGCAAATCCTGCAATACCCGATCGCCTGTTCGGCACTCATCTTGTGCTCGTACATCAGATACGCACAAATGAGCGTCCCAGTTCGACCCAGTCCCGCCTTGCAATGAACCGCCACTCCACAGTCGTGTATCTTCAGAATAGCGATGAACTTCAGAAGCTGGTTGACTAGATGTCAGGAACGATCAACAGCCACATTGAGGCAGACCGCCGTCAGGGAAATAGAGGTCATAGAAGTCGATTCCGTTCTTCGAGAAGCGTTTGCTGTCATAAGCTGGCTTGTTTAATCGGATCACGACCCCGATGCCGAGCTGCTGGAAAATCGGGAGATAATCTTCAGGCGTCAGTGTGCAAACACCGTCGATCACCTCGGGAAACTCGTGTGGGCCAGAAAACGCCAGCAAACGGTCGATGATGATCCAATTCATATCTCCATTTTCGACGCGAGCCATCTGATCATACAGAGAAGGGTTAAAATGACTCCATTCGAATATGTGGCTCTCCAACGCAATCGATAGACCCTCGAGACAGTGTTGCCAGGTCAGCTTGAAATCGCCTAGAATGGAAGCCAGTGGACAATGGTACATTCATACGGACTGGCATCATGGTAGAAAGGGAGTTCCAGTTCCTGAAAGAGAGAGAAAATCTTCTCACAGGAATAAGACTGCTTGATCAACTACGAGTCAAAGGCTTGTCACATAAGCACCAAATAGGAACTAACCAACAAAACACTATTGATCTTCAACTTGGGATTTTGACGAGAATAATAGTACAACTTCTTGGAAGCGAATTTACGACTCTTCATTTTCCTAGAATAGGACACACTCCTTAACACTCACAACTCAACTACAGTACAAAAATTATAGATTTGGCAAATCGTAAGTGGACCAAAGTCCAGAAAGTAATTGAAATACCGAAAAACCTCATCTGTGCAAAAGAAGTGAGAATCATCTGTATCTCTTGGAAGATGTGTTACTCCCATGTAGTATAGCTTCTCTGGAATGAGTCTGAATCGTTACTCGCTTTTCCTTCACTTACTCAATTGCCTTCTCAATCTCTTCTTTTGACATGCCAACAATTGCGTATTCTCAATTCTCGTTTTCCCAAAATTGATAAGATCCTTGAAAAGCAGGATTAAGGATTATATAGGAGTTTCATACGATGTAAATACTATTTCACATACTCACTCAAGAGTCCAAATGTGAAGTACACATATATAGAACTCTATTCAACACAGAAACCACGAGTGCCTGAACAATGCAAATACAAGGAGAGAAAATAAGTATACTGTAAAAAATAAATTCTACACCTAACTCATTCTTCAACCCATGTTATTCTTTCCTTGGATGGATGAAGTGATTCTTCCGGAATCGAGTACTACACCTTCCGATCCTCAGGATTCGTCTGTTTTTGTCACAAAAGTGGTAGGTGATACCCTAGATGTTGTAGTATGTGTTAAGTGAATCAATATTATTTTTAGATTAAAGACCATAATCTCAGTGTATCTGGTTTGCCTTTCGAGTTCGTGTAACTCTATTAGACTCAAAACTTGATGACAAGGAGTTAGAGCTCCTTCTTCAGTCAATTTTATCCCAGAAGCTTGATCGATTGATTTGGTCTTTCGACTTATCTCGTAGAAAAGTATTTCTCCATCTATGACTAGATAATTCAATTTCATGCAAGGGAGTTGAGTTACTGAGTCGAGAACTTCCAGGTCACTTTCATAACCTTGTAAAACTTGATCTTTCTTGTATGGTCTTCTTTCTCCTATGATTTCGTAGATAATCATATTGGGGATAGTGGTGTCGTTTATTTGTACACTGCCATCAAAGAACGATTGAATGCAAAATTGGGGATTTTCACCCATATTAATTTAACAGGTTCAGAAATATCTTGCGATGGCGCGAAAATCATTCACAAAATGATCCGGAGATCGAATGGCTCTCTTGATGTTTCCTTCGAAAGTGCTTTTAGAAGGTTGGCTTCCCACTAGACAACGCTATAAACGGAGAAGGGATAGGATACATCTTTTCCGCCAAATACTGGGAGTCGTTTACAATCGATAGTTGAATCGGCTTGCATGTTTCTATCTAGATAATACTCTGGATGTCACTTATCCCTTCTTCGTGAAGCATCTTACTCCCCACTCCTTCATGCTGAAGGAACTTCGTATTCTGAGTAAGTCTCTTGACTCTGTCAATAGCCAGACAACAATCTCTCTCCCTCGAACGTGAGACAGCTGCCGAAGCTGATCGCCTCTCTAGCGCTGCCGTCGCTCCGAGTGCTGTATGTGGGAGAACGTCTGTGGGATGAGGGGATTTCTCATCTCTTCGAAAGCAGTGCGGTGCAAAAGCTGGTGAACCTCGAGCATCTTCACTTAGTTGGTACGCTTTGAGCTGGCAATTAACGAAAGACACGTGTGTGAAATCGAGTGGCTTTGTCTCTTTTTTGCGAGTGTTTCGCCATAGCTTCTTTCCAAGACTAATGGATGTGGTGATTCAAGGTAATCCAATGCCGTTCCGTCAATTTCAGAAAGTAACTACTTCCACACAGTCTTCCATTGTTCCCAGAGTGGCTATCTTAACGAAATTACTGAAGTGACATTCGAAAGTGATGCTATCATCTCGCAGTGATCAGTAGTGTTGGATAAGGGTGACTTTTCACCCTATCTTGCTGCCCTCTTCTGTATCGAGAGCTTGCAGCGACTCGTTCTCAGATGTAACCATAATTATAGTGCATTTAATGCATTTGATGATGCTGCCCAGAAGGGTTTTTTCCAACATCTCAAGTGTATTGAAATCTGGAGTGATGCTGTGTGATTCTATTTACAGTAGATCCAATCTATTGTTATCCCGATATTCAGGTGATGGCTTCAATTGTTCTGCCAATCATGGAGACAGTTGTACTGAATGGCATAAGTATTGTACAGGCCAAATCTTCAGAACGGCAAGAAACGATTGAAAAGTACCGTGGAAACCTCTTTGACAGGAATTCTCATTTAGTAACTCCAGTACCATCAAGGAAGGTGATTAATTCAGTAATCCTACAGAGTAGGTATGCTGCGTCTCTTATTCCCAGGTACACAGTTGGGCGACCAGTTGATTCCTCTCTTTGTTGTTCCTCTTTCTGGATTTACAGCGTTTATTGACATTCGAAGTGGGTGATGAACTGAGTTGTAAGCTGTAGAAAATCATATTTCGGATGATGGTGTGTATTACTTATACAAACGAATGGTTGATTTGGGTCATTCGGAAGTGAAAACTATTCTCATCGACGAGGATAATCTCTCCGAGCAGAGTAAACTCTATCTGTACAAGATTACTCACTGGGAAGATAAAGAAGTGGACTCGGATATTGCAAAATTCGAAATGAATTCTACCCCACATGAATTAGATTTCCTAGATATACCACAGGAAGTACAAAGAAGAGCTTGTTGTTGCTGTATCCTGTATTGTGTTTCCTGAAAACAGACTAGACCGAATATGAGTCAAAGGAGATATGAGGCTTCAAGACCATATCCCAGAATAGTAGGTACAGCATTGGGAGTGGAATGGAACACACCAAGATCCGAGAGATCACTTCCCAATACTTGGAACCAGTAGCATGGCGTGAATAAACAACGCGACCTCCTCCAAACTATGCATCAATTGCCTCCTTCAATCTCACGATAAAGTACAGGAGAACCCACAGCGAAATCAGTCCAACGAATATACCCCAGCACCATTTGACCGTTGTAGGGAATGGCGCTACTGCCGGTCCATAAAGAATATTCTAGAGATCATGCCCATCCTTCACACGCACCTCGCCCATCTTATAGTCTATCAAACACTCGGTCAGCAGAATGCAAATCGCAGTCCAGAAATTCTGACCTAATCGGTGGTTATTTGGATCGTGGAAGAAGTCGTACGCTTCGCGCACTGCAGGAAGCGACAAGAGTCCCCAAATCACCAAACGGAGCGTAACCAGATAGTGCTGTAGATCACTTACTATCATCAAACCATACATCAGGCTGAACCCACAGCACAGACTTGAGGAAGAAGGCGTTCATCTCCGCCACTTCGAAGAAGATGCACACAAACAGAGTGTGTGCCATCGACTTGAACGAGCTGAAGATATCCCAGTCATACATCTTCCAGCTACACTCAAAAAGGATCGCTGACACTACCTTGAGGGCGAGAACTGTCTGATGAATCGTTTCGCGCGACCTCGATGGTCCGGAATGTCGATAAAGTTCACCCAGTTGTACTCTCGCGTGGCGAGCATCTTGTTGATCCACATCCCAACGCACATTCCCAGGAAGTTGCAGCCGAACACGTCTGCGATCATTTTGTCCCACCAGCACTCCTGGAAGTTGGGTAGGATGTGCTCCGCAGACACTTCCAAGCACTCAAACCACACGGACAGGAACCAGAGGATCTTCCAGTCGCGGAAGATGAACGCCTTCCAGATCCACCCCAGGAAATGAGCCAAAATGAAGATGTCTCCGAAGACATCTTTGATGTTCTTGAAGTGGTTGGGGTTCTCCGGGATGTAGATGCGACAGTCCGCAGCGTAGTCACGATAGACCAGGGGAACACCGAGGTCAGAGTCAAAGAACTTCATAAACTGACGAGCATCGTCCGGAGAGAGGGAGAGGATGAACAAGAGGAAGCACTCATAGATAACCGCAATAGCAAGAATGATCTTCCAGACCACGGGGTGAGGCCTCGTGAGTGGCCCTTCTTGGAACTAAAGTGAATTTGACTCTTTGGACAAACTTGATTGGCACCAAACACGATCACGAAAAGGGAAACCAAAAGGACACCTGAACGAATATTATCCATAGTGCTGCCTAGAATTTGAAAAGAAATGGACTATGTACCTGGAGTCTTAATAAAGCACGCGTAATAAATTACAACAGTCATAAACAACACCAGCCAAGTAGCTGTGTGAGGTTTTGTCACGAGATCATATCCATTTCCGATAAGTGAGTAGATAACGTCCTCCAATCTTCCTCTAAACGATTTTTTTATTGTATAGAGCATCTCTCCATTATCATCACTTGTTTCCTTCGGCGTTGAAACACCCTCTTCCGACACCTCCTTAAAACTCTCCACTTTCATGTTTTGTCTACAGAAAATGCTTCAGAGAGCAAGTACTTCCTTTCTCTAAGATCACTTTCGAAACTCATTTCTTTAAATAAAGAAATAATGGAACCGAGAACCATTCTGTACAGAATGGTTACCCCATTTGATTTTACAAACAAAAAACAAGTTGTAACCACACCATACAACGTAGAACGATCTCAAGCTTAATCATCCTGAGCCTTCTTGGCCTTATGGAGAGCAGCACGACGGCCTGTTCCCCAGATCTTCTTTTGATGATTCTTCTTTTCCTTAAGCATCTTACGTCCCTGTCTGTTATGCTCTTGAATTCCGAACTAAAGATCAAACCAAGGAAATGCGCGTACGCGAGCAAGACGGTACTTGGCCTCGAACTTCTTCACGTCCTCAAGAGAATCATAGATCAAAGCAAAACCAGAGGAGCGACCACCTCCTAAACGTTAGAAAACGAAACTAAAATGCTCACCGAAGGCAACTTGGAAACCAAAGAGGATAATACACTTATCATCAGTAACGTTGTACTTCTTGGCGAGAATGTTCTTCAACTCATCCTTTGACACAGAAGCACGTTTAGGGTGTACAACCTCAATCGTCTAAACTTCACAACGCTTCATATACAAAAAACCATCTGACGGCGCTTCAACAGAGGGTTTCTCATAAACTTTCTCACACGGACGGTTACAGCAGCTTCAGACATAATGGACAGTGCAGTTTAAGGCGTTGTTACGAGTGATGGTGACCACTTTCCATACTCATATTTTTACTAAGAAACCACTGAACATTGTATCAATATCTTCCCGGTTTTTGGACTCAACTTTATTCCAACAAACAATTCAATCTCTTCCAGCTTTTGATTTCTTTGACACTGGAAGTCCACTATGAGGGGATTTCACAGAGTAGGTTGATTTTCTAGAAGATCTCGGTGTAACTTCTTCAGGCTCTGGTTGAAAGACTCCGTTTATCCCTTCCATAAATCCTGGAGTATTCTCGAGACTGTTGACTATTGTTTCGATTGTTTGATCACTACGAATCGTTTGTCATCCACTTTCGTACTTTATTTCCGGGTTATCCGATAGAGTCCTGTTTATTACATCAGGGAGGATATCCTATTCATTTAGATGTCTTTGAACTTACAGGAAGTGTACGATAAAGCTCCAAGTAATCTTCTAAGGGAAGGATACGATCCTCTCCACCCTGCTACAGACTGATTTGCTGCATAAAAAAATACAGTGTCTCTCGAATAGGTCGATAAATTCGGAGTCGCAGATTCAACCATTTGATCTCCGCCCAACTTCTTCTGGTTCATTTCAGATTCTAACATTTTTCTGTATTCTGAATAATCAGTTAACAGAGTCTCCACTAGAAACCAGAGAAAAATCCAACTTCTAATTGTTGAAAAGCATGACTAATATCAGGGCCAATCTTCTGCGCAATAGAATGTGACATTGTTTGACGAGCAAGCTCTTCCTCCTTTAATCGGAAGTAATCGTTGATGATCCACTTAAGATCGTGAATTGAACCCATCTACATTTGAAAAAACATAGAAAGAAGCACATCACTGTAATCAATTGAACGCGATCTATTTTCCTTTCTAAATAATTTTGCTGATCCCAGATATCCATTTTCCTAGTGATGACTCTTCATTATCTTGGCGACCTCTAGATATTTGGTTATAAGAAGAATGACTTCATCTTCAGTCACTTCTCGCCTTGTCATAGAAGGAAGGGGATTGATTAAAATGGGTAAATGAAATGTCTGCTACATTTTGTAAATAATCGCGGTTCGCCGATAACCTTCATTTTTCATAGATATCATTAGGAAGCCTGTAATCCAGGCTAAAGTATATAAGTTTTTCAGAGAAGTCAGTGACCATAATTATTGTGGTTCTCTTTACATTTATCCACTGTGTTTTTCTGTTTGTATTGTACCCTTCTTTGAGAAACGTATCATGCAAGATACATCAGGAGCAGGTTCGATTGAATGGACACGTGAGCTGGATGAAGTTCGATTCCGTAAGTTGCTATAACTACGTAGATGATTCGAGAAGCAGTAGCTAGATACGGGAGTAATGACTGGTCAAAAGTGTGTCAAAAACTTCGAACTCAACAAATTACTCCAGAACAATGTCAGATGCGTTGGGAAAACGTTTTACGTGACCAGACGGTCAAGGTATGTCGGATAAGCGCAAAGGTGAGTTCTAGGGGCCTTGGAGCGAAGAAGAGGATGCAATCTTGCGTTCGCTCGTTGAAAAGTTCGGTCCTAAGAAGTGGTCAACGATCGCATCCTATATTAATGGCCGGATTGGGAAGCAGTGTCGTGAACGCTGGTTAAATCATCTCAGTCCGGAAGTGTCAAAAGATGTGTGGACAGAGGAGGAGGACGAGATCCTCATCAACGCTCAGATCCAGATGGGCAACAAATGGTCGTATATAAGCAAGCTGCTGCCCGGCCGTTCGGAGAACGCGGTGAAGAACCGCTACAACTCCATCGCCAGTCGCAACGGGGTTCGCAAGAAGCGTCTCGGCACCTTCGTGAACCGGTCGACGACTCGGGGGAACCTAGTGCGCATCCCAGCCCACCCGAAAGCGGACCTCTCTCCCACAGAAGTGGTTTCTCGTAGAAGTGGCTCCTCGTCTCCATCCTAGCCTCTCCGACTCCGAATCTCGACTCCACCTACTCGGATCTCTTGAAGATGGCGACAGAAAGAATCCACTCGCAGTCCGCGCGTCAGCAGCACGCCGTTCCACTGCCCGCTCGCCGCCCTGTTTCGCTGCCCCGCTCTTCACAGCTCCCTCCGCAGTACTCCCCGCAGCTCCCCGACGCTTCTCTGCCCTCTCCGCTGCAGTTTTCCTCCCCCCAACCACGTCGCATCGACGCCGCCAGCGGGAATTTTCACTCCGGAGAGTGGCCGCTTGAGGGTGGCGTGAGGCGTAGAGCGACTTCCCAGAGTTCGCTCCCCTTGTCGGGCAGTGATTCTGTGCCGTTCCCCTATCTGATGGACACCGCAGACCTCACACTGCAGCCCTCTGCCGACGTCCCCGAGGGCAACTCGTACGTGCAGGCGATCCAGCAGGAGCAGGAGAGTCTGCAGCAGATCGACACCTTTCTGCTCTCAGGCGTAGGACAAAATCGGTCCGTTTTATGTAGAATACGATCATGGGGAATCAGCCGTTTCAGGATCTCTACGGAGACTTCGACGATTCATACAGCCACTTCGCTCCGCAGACGGATCCCTACGCGACTCCCGACGTGTCGATGGACCCCCTCTCGGCCTCGCAGACGGACATTCCGCCCGTCCGACTGCGCACGAATGTGTGCATCAACACGCTGAACCACGGAGTCTATTCCTCGTGGGACAACGACTTGGACGGGTCGCAGAAGGGGCAGAGTGGGCTCGGCGCGTCCTTTAATCGGCCGAATAGCGTGTCGAAGCAGAAGTACGGCTCGCTCGACTTGCTGAAGATTCTCTACGATACAGAAAATGACCCTAGATCGGGAGTCTCTTTGGACATGGATATAGTTCTTGGAGCAGAGGGAGGAAAGGACGTTTCGCTTCCTTCCCTTGATAATGGATTCTTACAATAATTGTTTAGTGAGATATGAATTCATGTCTCTCTGGCGTAGTGTCGTTCATATTTTTGTAACTGTGTTTTTTCTGTTTGTTTCACCAACAGTGGAAACGAAAATTCCACGAAAGCGGTTTTCATAGATTCTTTTAGAATGAAATTCTTCTGTATTTGTCTGTTCCTTGCTGCTCTTGTGCTGACTTCTGAGTACTCTGCGGAGAGAGTTAATCATATCTAGCATTCCTTCTCATCTTTGTACTCTCGAGGAAGTTTTTGTGGAGGCAGAAACCTACTATGATGCCGGATATAAAGTAGGCGTTTTTTTACTGGGTGAGTGGTAGTATGGTTTGAACACAATTAACACAATTCAGGAGAGATATCGTCTTGATAATGTTT
This sequence comes from Blastocystis sp. subtype 9, assembly GCA_000963465.1. Taxonomy (NCBI): domain Eukaryota; class Bigyra; order Opalinata; family Blastocystidae; genus Blastocystis; species Blastocystis sp. subtype 9. Next base: position 24,514 of record JZRO01000012.1, read on the forward strand.
TGCAGGACACACTGATTCCTTGGAGTCGTACTGAAGAAGGAAAGGCTGCCATTGCAGAAGTTGTTGCTATTCACGTTTATGCTTGTGTCCCTTTGTAATCTGCAGCAAAAGGAATTCCCCGACTATATGGAGGAATTACGTGGAATGGCCGATGGAGCAAGAGTTCCTTTCGAAGTGGCTCTGATGTACACAATGGAAGAGGAGTTCAGCTATCTTGTTCCTGAAAGGCTTCGTTACAGTCTCGCAGATCATTGCTCTGACGTGCTTATTCTGGAAGAGGATCAACGTAGTGTTTAGTGGCCTGTTTCCATCTCAGTGGTGCTCGCTCACAACGAAGATGGAATTGATATTGATCGGAATCGTACCTTCCTTCTCCACATGAAGATCGCCAAGAGTGTCTTTTCGGATCTCCTTCCATCTAGACGACGTCGTCAAGTCGGACTTCACGGCATACGTCTATGCAGGTCAGCTTGCGACCAGCGGTGCGACTGTTCTCCCCTCCTCACCTCTAGCCTTCGGATACAACCGCCACATCGCCTTCTCCATGAACTACCTGAAGACGTACCGTGGAAGTAGAGTTTCAGTCCACATGACATCCAGATGTGAAGGGCTGGGGCCGCAACTTCGTGACGCGTCGTCTGCTGGAGGCCAAGTCTCTCGATGAGGCGCTGGATATCGTCATGGACCGGAATTGCTTCGTGGGCCACAACTATCAGATCATGTCGCTCTCCGAGCGTCGCGCGTTCGACGTGGAGGTCGCGCCTTTCGGTGTGGTGAGGGTGAGGAGCGGAGTTCACCGTAGTACGCAGTGTTCACGCCCATGGCGGAGAGATCGCACTTCCACGCCAACATGTTCAACATCGCGATGGTGGACGACATCGACGACGCATCATCGCTGCATCGCATGGCGCGCGCGAAGGAACTGATGCCTGCTCGCGATCGCGACAGCGCCATCAAGATCCTGGGAGACTTGTAGAACTCGTTCGAGACTTCCATTGTAGCGGAGACAAGGATTTCCCCATCTATCAGAATGGAGGATGCTCGACGCTGTACACTCTTCACACTGCTGTTTATGACTGGGAGAAGAAAACCGTGACCATATACGAGGGAAATCCGATGTTGCAGCAGGTGCGTCTTCAATATAAGCTTTAAGCAGTTCTTGCAATTGTTTGTTTCCATAAGTGGTGTGTTTAATGGTCCACATTGACTTTGAACAGCAAGGTAGCAAAGCGTAGGAAGGCTGACTGTCTAGAAGAGAAGCAAGTCTCTCCACCGTAATCTGCTCTGCACTGTCATGTAATTCCTAGTGCCGATAAGGAAAAGAAGCAAGAGAAGAAAAATGACTCTCAGCCGTCTGCTTCGAAAACGAACGAGAAGAAGTATATCTAATTTGAGTGTGCAATTCTATTTGTAGACCAAAGAGAGAGATTGATGAAACCAAGACTGTTGTAGCCGGTTTTTCATCCGATTCAATTATAGACAGTATTCCTTGGACAACTATCTTATGATACATCAGAGGACCAGATTCGTGAGCTCTTTGAGAAAAATGACATCGGTTTGCTTCCAAAACACTCATAATGAATAGAGGTACGTCAAGTACGGATGATGCGAGAAAAGGAGACGAACAAATTTCGAGGTAAGAGAGATTCCTTGTTTCTAGTTAGGTATGGCTTTTGTAGACATCCCCGACGGCTCTGTTTGGAAAGCACTGAATCTCCACAGAACCTATTTTAACGGACGTCAGATCAATGTGGAAGAGACGAAGGATGGAGGGAAGCACAGCGCTGTAGCATAATTTTTGCAAATAAATGTAGAAAAAGAAGGATTTCATAAATCGCATGCGAAAGCTGCACAACACTCGAAATATGGCTGAGAACGTGAGAATTTATCAGCGAACTGATGGGTAGCACAAATTTATTCTGAGTTATCTCAAATCGAAGCACTCTAAACTGCCATGGGATGTAGTGGAGGATGTCCCTAGTCATTCCTAGGAATTCGACCAGAAATCACGAGATGCCGTAGCGTCGTTTCCTAAGGATGATATCAAAAAGATTTTAGATGCATTGCTTAGGACTGATTTCTCGAAGGTGACCAAAAAGAATGTGTATCTGATGGGCATTGTACGGAGAGTACGGAATGAAGAGACAGGAAAGCAAGTTAAGAACGAGTAGTTTTTTCTTAGTGTTATGTTTTCTGATGAAACTTTACACCAAATAAAGACCCAGTTTGACAATGAACTGCTGATCTATCCTCCAAACTTAGAAGCAACTCTTGCTAATACTGAACAGGAAAACATATCAGTAGCATGGGGCTCTCTTAAATGGTACTTCTATTCTCTGGTTAGGATATAGCAGCCATAATGGAAGAAAGCCGAATCAAGATCGTATCCTGGTGTTTTTTCACAAAGAATATTCATATCTGCTTGTTGGGATTTTTGATGGTCACGGTACAGATGGACATCTTGTTGCCACTTCAATCCGAAATGGCTTTCTACTCTCTCTCCTGCAGAAAGGGAAATTTCATCAAGAAAAAGCATCCTCTGCGATGCGAAATGCACTTTCAGAAGCGGAACAACTTCTTTTACAAGATAATACTATTAACTCGAAGCGAAGTGGGTGTACGGCAAATATTGGTCTTCTCTGCTTTGATACAGAGCATCATGTCACGCTTACTAGTCTCAATGTTGGTGATTCTGAGTGTGCTTTCTCGTATATCGTAAGTTGTAGATTAGTTATGTTTTCCAAATCAGACAAGATTGTGCATATCACACCGATCAATGCAGCACATTCTCTCACTGCGATGGAAGAGCAGCAGCGAATTACAGAATCTGGAGGAGTTATTTCGAACTACCAGGTCGCACCCTATGTTCCAGCGGTACCTCGTGTTTTTGCGAATAAGGAGTGCACTCGAGGTGGCCTTGCGATGAGTCGTTCTCTTGGTGACCAGCTTATCCATCGCTTCGGTGTTATTTCTGATCCCACGTTTGAAGTCCTCGACTTTGCGGATTCCCGAAGCGGAGAAATCATTCTTCTGTTCGGAAGCGATGGATTTCTAGCCTATACGGACAAAAACGAAGTAGCATCTTTCTTTCTCGAAACTACTGAGTTGGAGAACTCGCTTTCTCTAGCATTACGCTATGCGCAGACATATTTACTGAGTTTAACCCAGCAAAAATATGCCGATGATACAAGTGGAGTTGCCATTGTTCTGCATAATAGAGAATTTCAGGAGTCAAAAACTGCGATATAGTCATACTGTTTGTTATAAATGCTTTTATTTTTTCCCTATGAATC
>JZRO01000117.1:0-37715 GCA_000963465.1 Blastocystis sp. subtype 9
ACTCTACTGATAATGCATCAGTGGAACAAAGAGATACAGAGGAAAAGCCTGTGGTGGAGATGATGCCCGAAAGCAGCAATAACGACGAGTCTATCATTCCCACTGATAAAGAAGATGTGGAGGTCACGATCGATAACAATGAGATTGAGCATAAGAATTATGGTTACATTGAAGGTCATTAATTAGTTGTTATTATTTGTTAGCAAACAGGATCTAATGAGGCTTAATTGCTTCATCCACCTTCCATCCATGTTTCATAAACCGCGGTTTCATTGTCTATATGATACTCGCACATCAGTTCTACGTCTAGGAAGTTCTTCCTCCATCCGATTATAAACTCCGTTGTTGCTTTCTGACCATTAAGTCCCATACTGCATCAATTAAGGATATGCATGGATCTGGCTGAGCTAGCAGATCTCGCATAATCTTCTCCTCTGGACTAACGAATGTGGGATCGATCGAATATGCAGATAGATTCGTAACTAATGATAGCTCTCATTAAATCACTACCTTTTATCAACAACGATTGACTGAAGTTCTGAACCCCTATCTCTTCGTTCAATTCCATCGTTGCAAAGCGATTTTCCACAGCTTCTCTAGTTTCTCCCTGCCTATCTTCTGTGTCTAATGCCTCCTCTTCCGGTGATGGTGTCTCTTTCAGATTCTTTAAATACTCTGCTTCAGATACACACTCATACACTCCGTCATTCACACTCCACAAATCCGGATTGTATTTTTTCAGGAACTCCAATAGTTCTCTCTCCAGTTGCAACTATAGTGGCATTGATGACTCTTACCTACTTTGCGTGAGTGTGGAGGAGAAATCTCGCCGTTGTAGATGCGGAGTAGGACAGAAGCCACCTTCTTGATACTCAAGACCTCTCGATTGACTACGAGAGCCATCGTATCTGTGTCATACCCTGCCTCCTTGATGATCTTTCTGCTATAGATATCATCGTATTTGTTGCAGCGAATGGAGCAAGGTATCTTCATGTCATCATATCTCTGACCCTACGCATAAAACCACATTGTCATGGTTATTGTGGCTTTTCCATTCCTTCGGAAGGAATTTGCGATAACGATGGGGCAAGATGGAGTGACAGACGTAGTCAGTATTCCTTCCACAAACAACACAGCAGTTGTCTTGGGAAAGGAGTCGAATTGACGAGCTAGTAGTTCGAGCTATGATTAGAAGATGTGCGAATGAGTACATTTGGGTTCGAAGTGGAGAATCACAGTGAAAGGGTCTTCCTTAACCACAGCTACGATTCAAAGAGATGACATGACAAACATCCAATTCCTTTCTTCACATACCACTCCAGTTTCTTTTTACTACATCTGCACAACAGCTGACCATCTGGAGACACTACAATCGATTTGTTTAGCAAGCAATACGAAGCTGACAGTCTTCATAAATAGGATTCTTTCGTTTCGAGTAGCCTCCAAGTTTATAGCCCTTAATTTCGTTCAGTCCAACCGATGAATAGTGAGTACCATTCTTGTCGATCACTCGAACTCGAACTCGACCAGGCTGGCGTTGATCGTCCAGCGATTTCTACATGTTGAAGGGCAATTGGTCGTACAATTAAGTTGTTCACATCAGCCCAGTCAAACGCAGATAACGGTTCAATTTCACAGGTTTTCCTGTACATTTCGTATAGGAAAACAAACAGCTCTCGAGAGTAGAAAGAGTCATGTGCAGCGTATAAGATTTGATCTCTTGACAGAGTGTCTGCATCCCAGTTTCCACAACGAATTTTGGGATCTAGAGAACATGCAGAAAATGCATTCTACTCTTGTCTAGCTTTACATGGAAATACTTTTCTGTTAGATACTGAAGACTTGTTTTTGTTTCTTTGTGTCCCATCAACTTTGCCACATCTCTAGAGTAGAGGATATAAACAGGAGGCTACACGACATCCACAACACCATTCACCAGATCTACAGCTAGATATTGAATGAGCTTGCTAATATCTTCATGGATCCCAATACCTGTTTTCAAGATGCTAAGAAGATGAAAAATAGAAGTAACAACGACTTTGGATTAGCCATTATTTGGTTAAGAGAAGGCGGAGGCACGATATCAATTTTTGATACTTGGATGATAATGTTTACATTACGAAAAGTGAGTTGGACAATCGATAATGGACTCTACAGATGGAGCTTACTAAAGAAAAGAGTACTTTTCTTGTCCATTCTGCATCAAATCCGACTACAGTCTCCTGCAGTAAATTAAATTTCTTAACAAGAGTTTCAAATTGCTGACTGCTTGTTACGATGTAGATCTAGAAATGAATCTTCAATAACAATGCAGACTGGTCGATTTTCAATAGATAAGGCTATTTTACAAGGAGCTAGAACTCTTTCCTCACGAATCCGTTTCCATAGGTAATAGGAAAGGGCAACTGTCCCTAATGCAGCAGAAACGCAGACTACTACTTTTTGTGTATTATGCTGCATTCGATGTAGATGATAATGTACTTTGTTGAATAGAGAAGACTCCTTGTAATGAGCTAGATTGAGAAAACAATACAGAAATAAATAAATCACTTTGTAGAACTTTTCTCCTTTCTGATGACTTTCCTTTCTTTTTGGACTGAGTTATTGGTTTGTTTCTTTCCACTCTTCTCTTTCTTGTCTTTTCCCGCTTTCCACTTAGTCTTATCATCCTTCTCCCTCTCTTTCTTCTCTGTTTTTATTTTATTTTTCTTGCTCTCTTTTGCTTTGTTTCTGTTTGGTTCTTCATCCACTTTCACTCTCTTCGAACCCACTTCTTCCTGCTTCTTTCGTTTTACGATTCTCTTCCACCCTTCATTCTCTTCGATTTCCTTCATCAAATCTTGTATTTGCACCTTTTCATATTGCTCGCTCGCTCCTTCTCCCACAATATTTCCATTCTCGTCTATTTCCAGCACCTCTGCATCATCTCTTAATTCCGGTTCCAGCATCGCTCCTTCTTCTTCCATTTCCTTTACAAACTGCTCGTCTGTCTTGGAAGCCTCGTTCGTTTTCGGATGCAAAATCTGTTCCAGCAGCGATTTCTCGTCTTCTGGAAGGGTTTTCTCCACTTCCTGCTTTCCAATTCGCCGAACAAACAGTTCAATGATCGCCTTGACACGTTGCTTGAAATGATTCTGCGAGTCGTTTGCCCAGGGCAGCAAGGCAACCATCACATCGTGCATCTCATCTCGAATTACCTCTTCTGGCATCACCTTAATGCACGTTCTTAAGAAGCCGAAGCATGCCTTTGCTAGCTCGCGACTCTTGGATTCAAGCAAACCATACACGATATGCATGATATTGCAGATCGTAGGAACAATCGACGCATTCGATCGGTGGTGGTACAGCACACAGCTGATGCACATCAACGAAGCAGATCGCATTCGAGATGTCTCCACCGCTAAGCCACCCATCAACACCTTCAAATACTCGTTCAATGATGCAGGAGTCTCGTCACCATTCGGTAAGACGATGTTTACTGTAGCTTGGGCCATTTTCTCAGAAAGCAAAATCAACGCTTCAAAACACAATGACCTTACCTTCCTATTGGCGTCTTTGATGCACAGAGACAACTGGGGAAGGGCTTGGATGATCGTCTGGATGTGCTCACTCGTCTGAGGAGACAAATACTCCCACAAGTAAATCAGAGACTTCAGATAATACTGACGAATCACTACGTCTGCACCTAGTAAATTGTTCAGCAGTTCTGTTGACAATGGCAAGAGAAGGGACTGATTGAGGAGAGTTTCACTGTGGAACTTACAAAGGAGGAGTAGAACAAAACTAAGACGACGTTGCAAAGAAGGGACACGTGATTTTCCAGCTGGAGATTGGAGAAAATGAAACGCTGCTTCTACCTGCGCGGGAGAAATCGATGGCATTACAGCAGAGAGAACTCCTGCAGCCACCAAAAGACCACGCAATGCTCCTGAGGGACTTTCATCGGATTGTTGCAAGGACTGGAGCGACTGTGTGAAAAATTCAGAAACAACTGTGGGAGGAGCAACACTGAACAATACCTGCAGGATTGACCGTAGTAAAAGAACGGCAGAAATACTAGCACTCTTTGTAATTCCATTAATCGACACGATTTCCTCATTCTCTGGTCCATGGGATCTTTGATATAAATCGATGACACCTCGAATGAACGACTCACTGCACGATCGCAGAGTGTCAACAGCTTGTGTGGACTGCTGAGCAGAGAGCTTGGGTGCTCGTGAGTCGCGAATAAAGTTGGTGAGTGAAAGAGTGGTGCTCTCATCCATCAAATCGATATCTTCGTTCTTTTTTGGTTCGATCTCTTCCTTCTCGTCTTCATCAATCATATCATCTTCGAGTTTTTCTTGCTCCGATGACTGCTTGACATGCTGGTTGCTCAATACAAGAAGAGCAAGTCCACGCGCAACAGCTTGCCCTGCTTCCAGGTTATGGCTGTCTTTCATGGCTTTCAGAAGAGCCTTTCGATAGTTTGGAAGCACCGTAGGAACATCTGTGGCACTTACGCAACAAGAAGCGAAGATGTTCCAGATGTTGGCAATCTGTCTTTCGTATTGACGTTTCTGTGTAACATTCTCAGCTGAATCTGCTGCAGAATGGCATGCTTTGAGGACTGGTGAAAAAATGGAGAAGAAATCACCGAGAGAAGAGGAGGTGTGGCAGAGCGAATGAATGAGAACTGGGAACAGAAAGTAGAGTTTACTATTAGGAAGAGAATCACTTTTCTAGTTGTCAGAAGACATAGAAGAACATACAATGAATGGTAGTTGACTAATGAATACCTTTAATCCCATTTTCTCCACAATTGACCCAATCGTATTGTCGAGACGATCTCGAAGACTGCAATTGACATGAGCACTCATATATACGTTGCACTGAAGTTAGATGACTGTTCGCGAAGAGAGATCAGCGAATCCAATAGTGGTTTTAAGAGAAGAGCGTGAGAAGACTCTACTGAATTGATGAACGAAGAACAAATCTGAAGAGTGAGTTCTCTATTACGCTTTGATAGTTCACTACTGAACAGCGATGCGAGTTTCGATATCGCTTCATCCGAAAGACTGGAAAGAGAAGACTGGGCAAAAAATCCAACCAATGCATCGCTCACCGACGTTGCAACCACTTTATCCTTCGCTTGGACATACATTGCCACCTTTTCCACCGACTGACATACGATATCCCAGTCAGATGTGTTGGATAACTGGCGATCGCAACTGAGCACAGTCGATACGAACTCCTGGATATCTACAGGAGTCGCAGAGAGAGGGACTGGGTCCGACAAAATGGCTGTTAAAACCGAACGAACATGCTCCGAGGGGAGTTGAGTGGTGCTTCGAAGGATCACCTTGATAGGCTTTAAGCTGTTTGTGTCCATATACGCCAGTTTGTGAGAACGTAGCTAGAGTGAAAAGAACAAAAAAGACTCACTTCGAGGAGCAGCGTCAGCAGAGCTTCATACTGCGATGGATCCAAGAGAACGGCACACTGAGCAACAAATGCGAGGAAGTAGGAAATGTCCTTGTAGTCCTTGTCGTCAAACTGCTCTTTCAGCGTGTTCAGATAGGTCACCACCATCTCTGAAGTTTCTGCAAAGTGGGACTCATGGTGCTTCGCCATCAGCTTCATGAGTTCTTCCTGGGTGTGACGACGAACCTTCCCATTCTCATGAATGCAAAAGCTGAGTAGCAGAAGAAAACTCTTCTTCACATTTTCTTGACTCCACACGTCCGAGGACATTTCCTGACAAAGTAGAATCAGCACCAAACAAGAGACCAACGAACGAAGTGCAGCGGGCTCCATTCCTGATTGGAATTTAATGTATACTTGCAAAAGCGCACCTAAACGACCTTCTGTTTTTGCCTTCTCTGGAACTTGGGGAAGAACAATCTGAAGGAGATAAAGCAGCTACGGTCATGAGCAGAATACAAATAAATACGCTGCGAACATTTTCTTGCTTGGAATCCAATTGAGCCATGATACAATCAAAGTACTTGGTAAAAGAGATCCTCCTCTTTTTCCCATTCGTGATCGATTTCTCAAGGTCACTCAGAACTCTGTAGTTCTCAGATTTAATCTTGTCCTTGCTTGCTGCATGTTTTCTGATCTCAGCATATATATCCTTGTCATCTGTCGAGCTCATCCCTCCTTCTTTCAGGAAATATGACTTATGAACGGGGAAGTCCTAAATAAAATGGGTACAGTAGAGGATTACTCAAACAAACAGGAGTAAGACATCATGGTACAAACAACTATATGAGTCTGTGATCACTTCGCTTTTTCTGAAACAACCTTTGCCACAACAAGTGTACAGTCATCCATCTTTCCACCTCTATAAACGAGATCTAGATTCTGTGTAGCCACGCGCGACCATGGTGTGTCTGCCCTCTCGTCCACAGCCACCTTCTGAGCCATTTCGCAAAGGTACTTGCACATAATATCTAAAGGGACATGCTGGAAACCCCAGATGTAAGAAACAAGCAGGTCGTCGTGCAGATTGTCGAATATCCTGGGTCTCACCTCTCGACAAGAGCCTACCCGTCCGAGCCGCACACGACGATGTCTCCTGCCTGCAGATGGATCGACCGAATCACGCCATCGTCGGGCTTGTCTCCGCCCTTGCTGCTGAGCTGGTAGGGGCAGCCGAAGTAGTGCTGCTGCTCTGTGGAGCGGTAGAAGATGGTTCCTTCTCGGATGACCATGATTCTGCTCGTGAGACACGCCAGTCTGACCCACCCGATATCTCCGATGATAAGTGTGTGCAAAATGTGGCTGTAGCGGTTGAGGATATGGAATCCAAACGTGCAGCTGCCCTGCGTGTTCTTGTCGATGTCGTCCTTCACCAGCTTCACACACTCCACAGGATCCACGATGCCAAACTCATCCACTGCATGTCACATCGCCAGACTCGCCTACTCATTCGCTCACTGCCCTTGAGCAGCTGACGACCGTACTCCTTGCTGTTCTCGTTCTACACGTCGCCCAGCACCAACGCACCTACCTCGATATGGACGCCATCGGCCACTCCGAGCATGTGGAAGCCGTTCCCCTTGGCCTTGATGCGGTCGATGTAGTCAAAACTGTCTTCACAAACGTCCTTGTCCTGTGACTGAAGCGTGTACCCTCCACACAAAAAACCAAGGATCTTCCCCTGGTCTCGATTAGACGAACTACTTGCCTTGTGCACAGGGAGGGAGATTTTCAATTCCCTGGAAATCAAGCTTCACACACAAACCTACATAATGTTATCCTGCCCATCAATAAAATGACCACACGGAAAAGAATATGACCGATTCTTTTCATCTGTTACATTGACACTCTGTAACAGCCAACCAGAGGCAGTACCGATATTCGTATGACCCACCTTCACGTGTGTTAACTCACCGAGATCGTGCTTCGTTTTCAGTGGGACAACGACAGAACTCCCACGCGTAAACGATCTTCCATTCGGAGGCTCGATTTCCATGATATCGCTTTTTCCATCTTTCCCTATCAGTTGAATATAAACACTAGAATGAATTCCAGCACCTCTCCTTCCAGAAGTTTCAATCTACAGTATAACAGAAAAACCAACGAATCTACGGTAGCAGTATACGTTGCAAAGCAGCGGCGAAACACAGAGAGATTCAGATAGTACACTGCAGGTAGAAATTTTCTTACACCCACCCCCCAACCACTTCCAATCATGGTGCGACTTCTAACTCTGGAGCACAGTGTCTTCGAGCTATGTTGCAATAGATGGAACATGTTTTCTATTTCTTAAGGGGAAAAACTGCGCATGCCATTACAGTTTTTTCCCCGCGATTACTGATAATCACCAGATAACATATGAAGAAATTGGATTTATGTAATGCTGTGGAGCAGATAGGGTAGAAACAGATGGATCCCAAAGATGTATTGAACAATCTTCATTCCTGTTATGGACTTGAAACCCACAGCGATTCATTATTCTAACGGTTCGGTGTGTACTCACATTTTCTTTGTATGGTGTTTCAAACTGCTTTGGAAGCCTTTCCTGGAAGGTAATATCTCTTCCAATCACAGTCATTATAAGAATAATCTATTATTCTCTCATAAAGTCGACTTCTTCTCCAGTGGATTATTCGACTATCATAAATTCAAACGAAAAGCGACTAGTTGCTATTAACGCAGATTTGGTAGTAATTTAACAGTAATGTTGATAGTAGGTATGTGGTTTGAATCACTTGATTACTTCGTGTATGAAAGTGATCAATCGAGAGGAATTGGGAAAACGGTTTATTTCTGGAAATATAAATAGAGAACTGATTTACTGTTTGTCTCCGTCTGCTTCCTTTCTCTTATCTCATTTATAGGACGAAGAATCTGAAAGAAGCAATGAAACTGTTCTCGGCATCAGACAAGTCAGAATACGTATTATTGGCTAGTCTCGAGTGTGAGGACGATATTGTATGATTTTATTGTTCCTGATTACTGTAGCTTTCGTTTTTGAAGGAAAATAATCTCGAAGAGTTGGATTCCATTGATCAGTTATCAAGAGAGAAAAGTGAGACAATCCGTAGCCAGTTGATTCCGCACTTTGGAATCACCGAAGAAGAACTATCGATTTATCCTCTTGCAGATCTTGTTCAGATGGGTGTTGGAATGAAGAATGTATAATATACTTCCTGTTTGTTGGAAATGGAAAAAAACGACATAGAGGAGGTTCGGATGCAACAGCGAATCACCCTTCTGCGTTTACAGCAACTCCTTCGTGGGAAACTGGAAACATTGGGCGTAGGTTGCTATGACTTGTATGGATCAATAGAAGGAAGAAAAGAGTATCGAATCTGAGTTAAGCAGTCTATATGAGGAATTGGGGCGGCTTCCTCAAGTAAATAATGAGCCTAGTTTGTGTCTTGTAGGATCCAGCTTCCGCCCGGGCATCAGGGCCTGATCGTGGTAATACTGCACCCTAGTGTTTTCTTTCTCGGCTAGTTGTGACATATGTTTTAAAGTCTATGTATGTTGTTTGTTGGATGATACAATGTGTATATTTATCTTGAAGTGTGTCTGTTTCGGAGCTTTCGAGTGAGCAAGCGTGACCGAGTGGTCCAAGGTGCTACGTTCAGGTCGTAGTGTGTTCGCACGCGTGGGTTCGAGTCCCACCGCTTGCATTTTTCTTTATTCTTTGTTGATGGATCGTATTCTTACGGACTGGCACGAAGTATTGTATTACGATGCAATATATGCCAGTGTCACAAATGAGTCTCAAAACGAATTGGGTGGGAGAGACGCTGTTACCTTTTTAAAAAAGTCGGGACTTCCAATTAATGATATCAAATCAGTAGGGAATAGTGAATACTGATTTACAAAAGATATGGGTGGCAGTGATTCCTGACAAGTCGTTGGAAATAGATATCGAGCATTTTCGCATTATCCTCCGTCTGGTTGCACTTGTTCAACAAGGATATGAACCAAAAGCGAGTTCTCTAACAAAATATGGTATATTTCTACTACGATTAGTTAGTAGCATCGAATTCCACGTCATTTGCAAAATTGGATGGAATTCCTGAGTTTGTTCCTATAAATCGATCTTTGCATCAGATTGCTGTCCAATCCTTTAATTCACTCTCTACGGGAAACATGTTAGAGGTAGCAGTGATTATCTCGATTGACTCTAGGGCAAGAAGGCGATTGCTTTTCTGCGGGAAAAAGGTCTGTCAAAGGAAGTGCTTCGTAGTGTAGGGGATCTGTAGCTGTTGTTATTAGATCTGGACGTTTGTCGATGTGAAGCAGGAGTTGAAGATTTCACTGGAACAATGGGAGATTTGTATTCTGCTTTCAGCAGCAGTTCTCCGAGGAGCAGAGTATTCAGACTCGCTGTTGCTGCGTGTATTGTCTGACCAGCCAGAGTCTCTGACTCCTGAGTCTCCGAAATCGTCCTCTACTTCTTCCGGAGAAGATTATCCTCAAGAAAAACAAAAATCGGACCCTTTTGCCTTCTTTTCTCTACCTGCAGTACCCGTAGCATCATCTCCATCTACAGATAAGGCAGTTGTGTCAGCGCCTCCTCCTTCACAACCTTTTTCAGAGGAGTTTTTAGCCATGACGTCGCCTGAACAGTCAACAGCAGTGTCTTCAGCACCTATCCAGCCATCGCCATTGATGGGTCCACAGGTGGGTGTAGATCAGAGTGGGTCTTTCTTGTCTGAGCAGCAAGAGAACATGATATCGGAGACTACTAATCAGAGTGGGCAATTTACTCAATTTGCCCAGCCTCTTCAATCTATTCCACCTCAATCTCAACCTCTTCAACAACAACCTCTTCAACAACAACCTCTTCAACAACCTATCCAACCTATTCAGCCTATCCAATCTATCCAATCTGTTCAATCTGTTCAGCCTCAACTTCAATCTCAACCTCTTCAACAACAATCTCTTCAACAACAACCTATCCAACCTATCCAACAACCTATTCAAGAACCAACAGAATCTATTGTGCAACAAGAACAAGTACATCAACAACAGCCAGTAGAACCCAAACAACCTATTCAACCCACTCCACCCTTAAACTCCCCTCCACTTTCTGCATCTCCACACGATTCCGATTCTCTTTCCACATGTGCTATTCTCACTCTTCTCTGAATATAGGGTTTCATAAGGCTACTATAGTTTGGTCTCGTGTAGTAGATCACGTAGCTTCCTCTCTTCTTCCATCTCCTTCTCTCAAAGATCTCATTCGATTCCTCCGTTCACAGCAGGTTCCTCAAAACGACCTTAGAGCTGCGGCAAGCGTATTACTGGAGGAACAGGGAGAAATTACTACTCTAAACCACATTCTCCTGATTCGATTTTTTGTTCTTCTTTCTGATCCAAAGACTCCCAGACAAAAACCACGTAGTTTTTTCTCTCCTTCTTTCAATAGTATATCTCTGCGACATTCCCTCCATTCCTGCAGATTCTGACTTCTGTGACAGTGCTCAGCACGCTTTGCAGAGGATCCGTGAGGAAATCGATGCTCTGAAGGCGCGAAATCCACGGCCACTTATTAGTCCGGGACAGAATCCTTCTGATGCGCCTCGACGTGACTTTTATGAAAATGTGAACAATTTGTTTGAGTCGCTTCTTCGAAAAGGTGATTTACGAGAAATCGATCGATTTCCGCAGTATCTTTCCACTCTTTCCACCATCCGTTCAAAGATGGCTTCACGGGCACCGGTGGAAGAGGTTCGTTCTTTGCAGGTAAGAGAACCGCGGGGATAAAACATAGCGTTCAATTCCAACTCCAGCTGCGATAATTCGGCATTACACAGAGCGAGAACCTGTACCAGATGTACTGGTGGAAGTAAGAAAATGGTGAGGATGGTGAGTAGATTCGAAACCGATTGTCAGCCTGTAAAGATTCGTTACGAGAATTAACTGAATCTTTAATACCAGAAGATCCTGTTATGTTTGTGGAACTGAACGATTTGAATAGCTATTTGAATAGAATAGCACTGCTGAATAGATACACAACGATTGTGGAAGTGGTGTCAGTAGATGGGAACGAACAGATCGTGGAAACGTGGAAAAGTATGTTGATGCAATGTAAAGAGATTGTCGATGAAGGGAAGAAATGGATGCAAGCTGTGGATAAAGACATAATAGAAGAAGTATTGGAGGACAAAAAGGCGGGAAAGCTTATAGAAAGTAGATGTGTTGATGACATGTGATGTAGATCTGAGATGGGCCGTTCGTGTTGCTCAGAGAGTAGACGATGGAATGATGATCGTAGGAAAGCAGATCAAGGGCTGCTATCGAGGTTTGGAGAACGACTTTAAGGATATGTTGGATGAGTTCAATCGTTGTCAGAAAGTGAAAGAGATGGAAATAGCATACGAGCCTCTCGAGTTTGAGGATACTTCTTCGGGGTGCTGTCAACTCTGCCTACATAAATCATCTTCTGACAGAAAGCTGGGGCAGTATCTAGGGAGGTCATATCACCCAGAGTGTGCTAATCTGTGGCTTACTAGGATCAGTAAAGAGATTCCTTCTCTTGTACCTTTGGAAGATTCTGTGTATTAGTGGGCTTTTTGTTGAAACAAATCTGGTATACTTTAAATTGATAAACAGATTTGAAGGGAAATTGTCCTAATTGGCTGATTGTTCCACGTTTCTCTAATTTAAAGTGCAAATATTGTCGATGTAGTCTATTGGAAAGCTAGCTGAGATGTAGAGAAGGTCCTACAGGATGCCTGAAAAGTTCTTTCAGTGGATTCGCTCCAGCGACATGACATACGTGAAAATGCTGATTCACGAAACAGCGCTTCACGATTTTGTCGACAAAATTGGAACCATGAATAATGTCCAGTTTACAGATGTGAGATTTGTGAGATTATCGATTTATCTGTCTAGTTGAACTACGAGCAAACTCTTGCGCAGAGACGCTATGTGAGCTACATTCGTCGTTGTGATGAGATGGAGCGTCGTCTGGAGTACTTCCAAAGCCAATTGGCCAGATTTAACATGAAGATTGAAGTACATATTCTATTGATTTACTATATGTAGGAAACCGTTGATATAGAGGATTATCTGCAGACTATCGGAGCTGATCGAAATGTGACTTCTGAGTATCTGCTCACCTCCCTCGAATCCTTGCTGGAGAAGCAGGAGAAGGAGCTGCGCCAATACAATGAGTACAATGTGACTCTGACAAAGCAGTACAACCAGAAAGTGGAGCAGCGCTTCATTCTCGAGCTAGCAAGCGGCTTTTTCAAGGAAAACTACCAGCAAGCGATGGACGAGTCCACTCCTGCCATCGAAGACCCATCCTCGAATCTCGGTAGTGTTTATGACCCCACGTGACTCTCAGAAAAAGGCAGTTCGATCCGCTTTGGATACATCACGGGTGTGATTCGAGACGAGGACAGACTCTACTTCGAACGAATGCTCTTCCGAGCAACTCGAGGCAACTGCTTTGTGCGATTTGCTCGCATCGACACACCTCTTGCAGATGCCGAGACAGGCAAGGACGTGTACATGAGTGTATTCCTGCTCTTCTACCGCTCCTTGCTGATCGAGAGCAAGGTGCGACGCATCATCAGCTCTTTTGATGGCCATGTGTACACCGTAGACTTCACAAACCCTCAAGAGGTGCGGTCGACCCATGAACAAGTAATGATTGAGTTGGAAGACGCCGAACGCGTGCTGAATCTGAACATCGATAAGTGCGAGAGTCTGCTGCGCAACGTGGCAAAGTACATGCAGACATGGCAGTGGACCATCAAGAAGGAGAAGGCGGTGTACGATGTCCTCAACAAGTTCCGCTCAGTGGCTAGTGGAAATATGTATGGCGAAGGATGGGTGCTAACGGAGTCGGTGGATACGGTCAGTGATGTGATCAATGATGTGCATCGGGGGAAGGAGTCTAGCGGATATCTTGCAGTGATGAGCAAACCGTGGCCCAAACCACCTACCCACTTCTACACCAACGAATTCACGTCGATCACTCAGACTGTGGTTGATACCTACGGTGTGCCCTCTTACAAGGAGTGCAACCCAGCTGTGTTTACTCTGGTCACGTTCCCCTTCCAGTTTGGTATCATGTTTGGTGACTTTGGCCATGGTAGGTGTATCCACAGAGTGTAACAATTAGCCATCTTCATTACGCTGGCGGCCATCTACTTCCTCTATTATTCCAAGCAACTGAAGAAGAACGGGCTAAATGAAATGATCAGCATGATCTTCTCAGGCCGTTGCATGCTGATTCTGATGGGTATCTACGCCATGTACGTGGGATTCCTCTACAACGACCAGTTCTCGCTTGGTGTAGACTGGTTCGGCACGACATGGAGCTTCGAGGGTGTGCGCGGCGTGTGGTCGAAGCGCGTGTATCCTTTCGGTCTGGACCCTGCATGGCACGACAAGTCGAACTCGCTGCTGTTTTACAACTCTTTCAAGATGAAATTCGCCGTGATTTTCGGTGTCGCGCAGATGATTCTGGGAGTGTGTCTGAAGTTCATGAACGTGTTCTACCATCACGACTGGGTGGATTTGTTCTGCGAGGCGATTCCCCAGATGCTCTACTTGCTCTCTTTCTTCGGATGGATGGTGGTGCTGATCGTCATGAAGTGGCTGATTGTAGGGATGAATGATGGGTACCATGTAGAATTGGGACGAGAGAATGTCTCGCCACCTGGATCCTCCACAGCTGATCAACATGTTAATCGACTTCGTGCTGCATCCAGGGCAAGTCAGTGAGACATCCTGCCTCTTCCCTTCGCAAGGCAAAGTGCAGATGTACCTCCTCTTGGTGATGCTCATTTCCGTTCCCTGGATGCTCCTCCTCAAGCCCTTCGTGCTTCGCTTCAAGCAGAAACGCCATCCCCACAAGGAGCCGGAGACCGAGCTCATGCAGAACCCCACGCTGCCGCACGAGGAAGAGGAGCCCACCAGCTTCTCTGAGCTGTTTATCTTCCAGGGCATCGAGACCATCGAGTTTTGTCTGGGCTGCGTGTCCCACACGGCTTCGTATCTGCGTCTGTGGGCCCTGTCTCTGGCGCACTCTCGTAGGGGAAGGGGAGCAGGGTGATCTGTAGAGCTGTCGGAGGTGTTCTGGGGAAAAATCATGGAGCCTGCTGTCACGAGCGGCAATCCGATCATGCTGTATGTCATGTTCATCTTCTTCGCGCTCGTCACACTCGGCGTGCTGCTGGTGATGGACGCTCTGGAGTGCTATCTGCATGCTCTGCGTCTACACTGGGTGGAGTTCCAGGACAAGTTCTATGACGGAAAGGGGTACAAGTTCGCCCCTCTCAACTTCCATGATTTGCTTGTCGGTGAAGATTGGTAACTTTTGTTTGTTATACAAATGTCAGTGATTCCCTGGGTCGCTGTGGCTTATTGGGTTGTAGGTGCACTCGTCTTTCTAGTCATTGGGGGCTTTGTTGGGTATAAGATACATGAAAAACAAGTGGAAAAAGAAAGAGAGTTGTCCAGCGATTCAGAAAGCGAAGAAGAGTATAGTGAATCGGAGAGTGAGGAAGAGGATGAGAATCCGGGTATTAGGTGTTGAGGGCACTGATGTCTAGACTATAGTTTGAAAATGGTTTTGTGCGTAAGGAAGGATCTGCCAATGACAAAAGGAAAGGCATGCGCTCAATGTTGCCATGCTGCGGTTGGGGCTGTAAATCGAGCCCGTCGAACAACCAAGGGTCTACCTTCTATCCTATTCTTATGTCTAGAACTGTATAAGGCGTGGGAACGTAGTGGGTGCAAGAAAGTAGCTTTGCAATGTCCTGACGAAGCAACATTCATGGAGCTTTGCACTGAAGCAGAGAAAGCGGGTCTTGTATACTATGCTGTGGTAGTTGTTTCTTGTTTGCATTATTTTAGTGCGATGCCGGGAGAACTCAACTCGAGCCACACACACTCACTGTAGTGGCGATTGGACCAGATCGAGAAGAGCGTATAGACAAAATTACTGGACGCGAAGGCTCCCATCCTCTCAAACTCCTGTAATGAGAAACCGCAATGACCACATGTTTGTTAACAAAAAATGAACACCTCAAAGTACATAGGGGAATTTACACAACTGTTCGAAACTAACTCGATTTTTTGTATCGACAACAAGTACACACTTTAGCAGTTCCACTGCCTGCGGATTTGCATGTACTTCATCCAAGAGGTCGTTAATCGCGGTAAACCCACACTCTTGAAACTCGATAAAAGAGGGGTCGCTCTCATTTGCGATATCAAATGGAACTTGCCCAGTCAGCAAACTATAGAGAATAATACCCAGACTCCACACATCCGCCAAATCGGCTCGATAACCGTCATTAAAACACTACTCTTCATCAAGTCATTTCACGTACCTCGGGAGCAGCAAACGGCAATTCCTGACACACCTTCATCTCTCCTTTCACAAACCCTCCATCGACAGACACAGGTACCGCCTGTTCAAATCCTGATAATTTCGCGAGAATTTCTGGAATTGACGGATCCTGGGGACTCGATCGGATCTGCAGGAGAACAGTGTCGGAACTGATGTTGCAGTGATAATAGCCCACTTTGAGCAGATTAGCATATCCCCTGACGATCTGCTTGAAGATGTTCTGCACGAGACACATGTTGCGGATCCATTCACCGTATTCCTCGATCGTGCCGTTCACGATCTCCGTCACCGAGATGATCTCCTTGGGGGTTTCTAGGTGGGATGCCACAGACAGAGATACCGAACAGATGGTAGAGTTTTACCACATTGGTATTCCCGCGGATATTATTCAGATCGGATTGGATACGCAGAGCGAGTAGGTAGTCCTTGTCCTCGAAGTGCAGAGCTTCGCTGATGGACGTCTATGGTTGCAGCTCCTACAATAGTCTACCTTCAGCATCATGTGAACAGCCACTGGAGAACTAGAGGGCTCGATCACGTACGTTGAGTAATGTTTCACCACTCTGCGAGCCTGCATCGTCTTGCCCGTTTTCTCATGCCGAGTGACGATTTCAGGAAGATAGGAGATGCCATTTCCACGAATCACGGTGCGACGCACGAGTGAATAACTGAATGAGACACGTGCACAAAACGTACCGATTTCGAACTAAAACGCGTTTCCTGATAGCAGGTATCAAGTGTAAAATGGAGGCAGCTCGAACTACCATTCCCTGAATGTGAAGAGTGATAGAGAGTCCCCACTTCATCAAAAGATGAATCAAAAGTCAATCCTGGAACAATTTCGGTTGCTACTTAAAACACCATTGTGTGTACGTACTACTAGTTACAGATGGAGTAGAAGGAGTAAAAGAACGAGATAAGGATCTGAAACTCCGCAACAAACTCTGACTCCTTTCCCTTATCGAAGAGAAGATACTAGGTGTGTGGCTTCCAGAGGGAGAGTCATTGTCGAGATATGAAATCGAAAGACTACCTACACCCTTAAGAAAATAAAATGACGCGGATACGAGATGACAGATCCGGCAGTGATAGAACATCAGTTTGTACCGGACGAACAGAAAAGGGTCGTAGTGATACAGTCACTTGCTTTTCTTCTTTGTCATCTAGAAGTGTTTCTGTATTACTACTGTCCATATGATGATAATAAAAACTTAGAAATAACTGCTAGGGAAAAGATGCGTGTAGCAAATGTCTACATCTGATTGGATGAACGACTTCCCTGATCCCTTTCTTAGTGATACAATTACGAATTAGGAATAATGGGACAATACTTAACATTGACAGACTAAAACAGAGCAATCTCCGAGTTTATATCCCTATATCACAGAAGATACTAATGTCTGTTGATGTTTGAATATGTTGCTGTGGTTCACAGAGTGGAGAAGCTGATGTATCACTCATCTCAATATCAAATGTAGAAATAGTTTCTTTTTCTGGCACTATTTTTGGAATTGAATTTAGCACTGATTATTGTGTTTAGTATTTCTGCAATAATCAGAAATGCCAAGCGAAAGACCAAGTAGAAGAAGTGAGATAATCGCCACTGAGTTGAATGATTGTTACCATGTTCATGGTAATGTCTGTAAAGCAGAGAGTGAGCTGCGCTATTTATGTGTAATTCGTAGATCACAAGAAAACCCTAAACTGTGGCAGTAAACCGTTTTGTCTGTAAGGTTGTTGTTATATCTGTAATGCCCAAAGTTTTAACATTGGAGAAAAGGATCTAGCAGATATTCTAGTAGAACTTGACAAAGTCCGAGTCATGGCATATTCCTTGATACGTGATGAGTCGAGACCGTTAGGACTGGTGAATCCACACAATACTTGTTACATTAATGTGCTTCTTCAAAGTCTCTATCATGTCTGGCCATTTCGGAAGATTATGTGTGAATTGGTGTGAGTGTTGACACTTAGAATGAGTGCAAAAGCAGCTGATAGGATGTCTGCATTGTATATGCTTCAAAAGGTGTTTGCTGAAATGACTCTTTCAAAGAGTCTCTCTTATTTCCCAGACGACTTCCTACGAACCATGATGATCAACACGGATGTTCAGTGCGATTCGCATGAGTTCTTCGACCATCTTATGATGACTTTGAAGTCGATTTTGGAGTCCCAAGACGATAAATGCGTAGTCGTATTTTTTTCCTTTTTGATACCACACAGTCGGAGATTGACCAGGTCTTCTCAGGCAAGCGTGTACTCTGTCGTTGCTGCTTGAACTGCCACCAAGTCTTCTATCGCTCGGACACTTTTTCTTTTCTGGTTCTTTCTCTCTCTCTGTCTAACTTCTAGGACTGTTCTGTAGTAAACATGCCTCGTTTGGAGGACGCTCTGCAGATGCTATTCATGCGCGAGAGGATGTCTGGGTCCGAGCAGTATTTCTGCTCCTTGTAATGTCATACTGTGCATCTCATCTCCAGCTGCAATCGGAAATGCGATGCAGAAGTTCTCACAAAGCTCAAGGACCTTCCGCCCGTGTTGATGATCCGCATGCAACGTCTGCAATACAATAAGGGAAGCAGAAATCAAACAAAACTTACCAATGGGGTGCAGATCCCGATGTCTTTTGATTTCGCCGCCTTTTCAAATATCGTATTGTCTCTGGATGTCTGCGACATAGGATCCATCGATCGAAGTGTCAGAGTATGTTCTGGTGTCAGTGGTGCACCATCACGGTGATCATGCTACATGTGGGCATTACACATGCCATGTGCAGTCAGGTGGATGTGAAAAGTGTCAATGAGATTGTAGGTGGTATCTGGTACCTCGTGAACGATAGTCAGGTAGAGCCGATCGCCTGTCCGTATGTAGATAGTAGGAGTGAGTTATGTACTTTATTGCAGGTACTTTACACCCCTGGAGGCCGATTAAGCCGCTCAGTCGTAACTTTTCAATCAGTCTAACGCATAACTTGGCAGGACGTGGGAAGGGACAAACGAAGAGGAACGAAAAGGAGCCAGCAAAGGGGCAGACGAAAGGAGAGGGAAAGGAGCGCACGAAGGAAAAGAAAAGCGCTAAAAGCGAACCTGAGAAGAAGAAAGGTAAAGCAAAGAAAATCTCAAAAGGTTCGAAGCAGACTCCCAAATCAAATAAAAAGAAAAGAAAGCCTGAAAAGAAAGAGAAACGAGCTCACGACTCCGATGACGAAAGTGAGGAATGGAAAGATCCGTCCAAACGGAGACGGTTAGGAGGCAGTGTACGGAGTCGTCGAATGGTAACAAACAATCAAACCGTGCAGTCTGCTTATATGTGCTTGTAGTATCGTGTTTTTAAAGTAATTTTCAGCTATGTGCGTAAAGACATGTTTGAGCAAATGAGCCATGAGGAGAAAGAACTGGGACCTCAGCTGTGTAACTGTTTGGATGAAAGGGATTTGTCGTTAATCTATACGAGCAACAAAAGTCTTGAAGATTCCATTCATGATAAATATTCGTTTTTTCTATCTCTTTACTCTTCGTTGAATCAGCGTATCGAACAAATTGATGTATTACTTTCCATTTCCATTTATGAATAGAAAGTACAGTCATCTCCACTTCCTGACTTGGACTTAATAGAGTTTGTTCCTCGCCACGTGTTTGTAACCTGGATGACAGCAAAAGATTTATTGGATCCAGCATATCAATGGCTGAGCGATAATCAGTCATCATTTTACAAAGAATCTAAGCCTGCGGAATGTCCAGAAACATTGAATGCACCAGAAAACATGGAAAAGGTAGAAAAAATGGATACCTTAGAAGCAATGGATTCTGAAGGCGAGGATGGGTTTGATTCCGGAATACAAGATACGGGATCTGTGTTAGATAGTGTGTATAGTATACTGAATGCAGTGATTCATAAACGAATCGTTTCCGAAGAATTTGGAGAGGAAAAAGAGGAGGATGAGAGCAAGGATCACAATTCATGTGTTCATTGTTTGTGGGATCCTATCTGTAATATATGGCAACTGTTATTCAGTAGATTTCCGAACTCACTTCAAAGCTCTTTCTCCGGAATCTCTTTCTTTACTCCAGGCTTCGTTACCTGTTCAATCGGTTCGTTGGTCACAAGTTCGTTGTTCTTTCTGTGAGCTTCATTATACTTCATTGTTGCAACGTGTTTTACAGGTGTATCCACCTCTCTCGCAGCTGCTTCAAGACTTTAACCAGGCATATTCAGAACGTACCTTGGCTTCGTATAGTCAGTCTGGTATTACGAACATAACAACCCTTATGGGGAATTCTGTGCATCCAATTCTTCTCTCTTTAAACCCCTCCTCTTCTGAGATCAAGGATGCTTTCTATATCAGTATTATTTTTATACATGCTTTGCAGACGTTACTCAAACGGTATCGAAGACTCGTTCATCACCCTGAACGTTGTTCTCCTCTTTTGGTGCAGAACTGTTCTATCGAGTTATCACCTACGCAGAATCTTCTTTGCGTCTACCTTTACTTCCACAGTCATATGTAGGACCATAAACTCCTAAGGCAGCATCTGCGTAGAATTGATTATACACTTGTTTCTCGCGATTTCTGGAATCAACTTCATGCCTACTTCCCAACAGCACCGGAGGTTCCAGCGTCTTTTCTACCTTTTTCCCTTATCCGTAGAAATACACGTGTCTGTACTCAGTGCAGACGAAGAAAAGGAGCCTATACAATCACTAATACTATAAGAGGACATGGAGGAAGGATCAAAGAAGAAAAGAAAGACACTGGACTTAAAGAAATAGTAACAACTCCCATACTCAAAGATCGAGAATTAGCGAATGGTCATCTTGGTTTTTATGAGGGGTCATCTCCTAATAATCCTACAACTTCCGCCACGACGTCAAAGGTGGAGAACCTGAAATTACGTATTGTTTATAAAGAGAAACCACACGAAACTCCTGGTTCATCACAAGCTTCTGAATCAAAATTAAATTCAAATGTTGTTTCAAAACCAGAACCAACATCTTTAGTTGATAATACTGAACCGGAGTCATCTCAAAAGGTCCGTTCTAGCTTCTCTCTTTATTGGTCTCTTTTAGATGATGAAACTCCTTTTAATAAGTGCTTCATCGAGTCATGGTCAGATGAAGAACGCCGTTCATTAATTCAAAAAGATAACTCGTTGCGTTCTTTAATAAATCGTGATCACAGGTAACAGAAAATATTGTTATAGAATATAGTATATCGCCTGACTACTTTTCAGATTCTACAGTGATCAATGATGGTTGCTATTTCGTGCTAAATGGAGAATGGATACATAATATGAGGCTCTGGTTGCAAGGAAATCAGCAATTTGAGCAAGTGAAACTCCTTCGTTATGGAGTTTGTTGTAAGGATGATGGAGTAATTATACCTGGTTATATGAATCACTTTATCATGGGAGTCTCTTCGGTACCTTGTGAAGTAGGTTTGGGGGGAAAGTAAAACGTAGAAACTAGGGGGAAACCAGACTGTGGAGATAGTAAATGAAATGGAAATGCAGAAATTGGCGCAATTTTTTCGTGTCATGTCAAAACCCGTCGGATTCTTCTTTGGCGTCACAGAGTCAGGATCGAAAGAATTGTTATATTTTCCTGGACTGTGTGAAGAGTGTCAAAAACAAGAGGTAAAAAAGAGGAGAAAATGAAACGTAGAATTGGAGATATGAACGGATGTTAAAGAGCATCGGAGAGCAGACATTGATGGTGTTGGAAGATAAAAACATTCCCACTGTTGCAGAAGAACGATTGGTGCTTCTAGATGGAGGGAAAAGTGTATTTGGAAGGAAAGGGAGAAAAGTAATAGTGACCAGATTATCCCAATCTTGTTCGATTATAGAGTGGAGAAATGTTATTGCAGCACGGATAGGGGCTAATAGTGACTCATTTGAGCTCCGAACTCGAACTTGCGCTATCTCTGCTAAGAACACCATCCGTTCTTATGGAGTGTCTCCTGAATCTATAGTTTATGTCGTGAAGTATTTACTTGTTTGTTACACATTTTTGTATGGTTCGTTGCCCATTTACTGGATAATGAGCGAATCATATTCAGTACAACCTAAAGAAGATGAGGACTATCTGCCCCAGAACGACGAGTTCATCCCGCCCACGAACTTTGCAGTGATTGAAAAAGGACTTTATCGCAGTATTCAGTATAGTGGTCTGTTAAACGTAGGCGCATTTCCAGTCAAACGCAATTTCCCTTTTCTTAAGCATTTAGGGATCCGATCGATATTGTACGGCTTACATTTCTTTTTTACATACTATTTGTAGAGTATTAGTTCCCGAAGATTATCCGGAAGATAGTCTCAAATTTATGAAGCGATTTGATATAAAGTTATTCAAATTTCCTTTAGAAGGGAATAAAGTAGTTTATCATATCTCTGATTCGATTCATAGGAACCATTTACAGAGATTCCGGAAGAAATGGTGATCCAGATGATGCACATTATTCTGGGTTGGGTTCCCATCTCTTTTTGATATAGATACACGAAATCTTCCTCTACTCATTCATTGCAATAGTGGAAAGCACCGTACAGGTTCTGTTGTGGGTTGTATTCGCCGCGTTATTTTTTCTCTGTAGTATAATCGATAGATTCAAGGATGGTCTCTCTCCTCAATCTTGTGGGAATATCGTCTCTATGCAGAACCAAAGCCAAGGTTTATGGACCAACAATATATTGAGCTCTTTGATATCAGTAAGATTAACCCTGACAAGCAATTTCTACCTGATTGGCCAGGTTTGCTGGATGACTGTACCATATAGAGTTTGTTTGTTAGAACAAGTAAAACTAATGCTGATTAATTCTCTCCATTATCTTCCCCAACTCAGTGATCAAAGAACTCATATGGAGAGCATCACTACTACCTTCTGGCATATACTTCAGGAATCTCCTCATCATTCTAACCGTAATACTAGAACCTCACCTGTACGAAATTGATGTTGTTAGTGAAGGCGATCCTACCTTTCCCGAGGAAGGATGACTATCCAGCCACTCTACATCCTATTCATTCAATCGTTTACTCAATTCTCACCTTGTCTGGTAACTCATCGAACAAAGATAAACGCTTCATTTGGTTAGTCCACTGAATTGACTCTTGGACAAACGCTTGAACCACCGAGCTCAGCTCATAAACACTATCTTCGCGCTCCTCTTCAGAGAGTTCCTTTATAGCACCTCGACAAAGACGATCAGCTTTTTCATCCTTCCCAGCGATACACAACAAGCAAGCTCGGAGCACCGTGAAAAAAGGCGTGCTGATTCCAAGAGCGGGACAGATACTCTTACACTCTACATTCGTTGGAAGACACAACTTTACAAATTTCGTTCGCTGGTGACGAACAGTCTTATCAAGAGTAGGAGGAATCGAGCCATCAAATGTAGGAGAGAATATCTCTTCCTGTTTGTTACATAATACCTCTATTTCTACCCAGAATGGAATCATTTGAGAGATTGTTGGAATCATCGCAATAGGAACCTCTTTCGATAACTTAAGTCTAGTAGCAACGGCCAGGATGTTGCATACATCCACAGCTGTCGCTACTACCTTCAATTGCTCTGCTGTGAACAAAGTGGAGTAGTTTCGCTCGATTGTGAGATAACAGCCCTTTGTGATTGGGAAGGGATAGTTTTCTAAGACAACAGCTGTTTCAGCCTCTTGAGATGGGTTGATATCCGAGAGTGCCAGTTCTGGACACATAGCCAGCTTGTTTGCACTGGAGAGAATGAGGTTTGTAAGTTGTCTTGTATTTTCTATAAACTGGGCGAATGTCAGAAAATCGTGGTTGTTCTTGATATCAGAACGGATTTCATCAACCACGTAGGAGGAAATACTAGAGTGAAAAGGTAAAAGTAACAGAACATTCGCCAACAAAAACGCGCGAAAGCAAATTGCCTAGCTACGGGAAGTGCCTTTAGAACACGTAGCAAATAGGCAAAATCAGGAGGCTCCAGTTTATTCAGCCGATTCACAACGATCTGAACAAAGATTGTGTAAAAGTAAGAAGACGGCAAGAACATTGCTAGCAAAGAAATGTAATTATGACTTGGATGTAAGGCGATTTCAAGTAAATTTTTCCAATTATCAAAATCGATCATACTAGTGAGAAGAATATCGATATCCTTACAATGCTGCATTATCAAAAGCGCTATATTCCACAGGAACATTCAGTAAAGCTAAGTAATACTGTACTGTGTTCTCTTTCACTTGGTGAATAGTGAGTCGATTACTATGTTAAACTCATACAAAAATACTACTTCACTGCCATCGAAAGCACTGTCACAGAACGAACTTGATATACTAACTGCCGCGCCTCATTGAATCGACCCTTTCTCTCCAGATCGTAACCTAAAAACTTGCACAAAAGAAGAGAAACTCCTGGAGATGTTGAATTCTCCACTGCCTCCAAAACAAAGGCTGCCATTGATCAACTTCCGAAATCCTACCGATCTCTTGTGAAGAAAGGGAACCTCCAGGAACACACCGATAGAATTGAGGGACAATCTCTTCGAACCGTTCAAAAAACGAGTTGGGGATTTCTACTCTAAGTTCTTGCAGAAATTCAAACCTAACAAAGGTAGTTGCTTAACCCATTCCACAAAAAACTCCACAAATAGACATGCTTTTCCTCTGTTTTCATCAGCTTGTTCGAGGTCTCCAAACTCCTCAAAAAACCGCGAAATTGTATCTGTAGTCTGAAAAATCGTGTCAAATAAGAGTCTGTTGACCATAATTCGAGCAGCACGTGTCAAAGTATCGACAGATCGTATCTGACGAGGAGGTGACTAGATAAAACCCGATTGATGTAGAGAATACACTTTGAATACACTGAAGCCATAAAGATAACTCCTTGTAGGTAAAAGAAGGTGTTGGTGATTCTGGAGTCGTAACGAATTGATTTTGGTAAGACTTCTGGAATTGCAGAAGCTCGCAAGATGATTGATCAATCAGAAAACTCGTTTGTGCTTTATGTGATTCCTCTCTCTGTTGAAAAAGGCTGAGAAGAGAGAAGTACCAAGAAATAAGAGAAGAATAAAAGAGAAGACGTTGCAGTACATCTAAATGACATAGGACTGTATGATAATACCTTCAGTCAAATGTAAAAACTCATCACTAGGATTTATAGTGGCAAATAGAGGAGTATTTGTAGTCTGAGATGGATCAACTACTTCTTTCGCATCAGAAAAAGGTAGTGAGTCATCTAATTCATCTTCCATTGCTTTATCCTTTCGACTTTTATTTTCAGTTGATAGAACTGAAGAATTAACTCCAGATGACAACTGATCGCATAGACGCTGCACTTGTTGTGAACAAATAGAAAGAAGAATCTTGTAAGATCGTGAGAGATCAACCCCATAACGAAAGCAATCGTCAAGCAGTCGAAGATACATTTGAGGATCACGAATTAACTGAACAGTATTCTGTAATGAATCCACAAGAGAAGCAGGAAGATCAGACGACTGCATCTCGCCAGAATTTTCCTGTGGTTCTTCAGATATTTTCTGGAGGGATTTTATGATGGTGTTCTTGAGAACGACATCATGCTGTAATGCTAGTCGAAGAGGTGACTGAAATGAAGACGAGGTAGCTGTAAGACGAATCAGACTGCAATTAATCGATGTAGGCATACCATCAGACTCGTACAGCACAAAGCCCTCGTTATGCACCTGGTAAAACTGAGCTCTAAATGGAAAAAAGGACAAAAAACGACGCATGGGGGAAGTGAAGATTCACACAACGAACCATCGAGGGCACACGATAAATCTCAACGTAATGACGATTAGCACTCTGTTGTTAAGGTTCTTTTCTCCGCTAAATGGATATGTAAATGCCAATCACTGGCACAGACATCTGGTGCTTCCCTGATGTAATGCACAATGATGACCAGAAGCATTGCACTTTGCGATATCTATGCATCACTTCTCTCTACTGGTGATACCCCTTCCACAGATAAAGGATTTCACCTGTCTCTACTTCCACAAGAGCTAATCGACTCAGAGAGTCACTTACTATCACATAACGACCTGATGGGCTCCCCCAAATTTGAATCCCTGATCGTTTGTTGTCTACCACTTCTTGACTCTTATGAACTCCCTTGGTTTTGGGAAGAGGCGTAGCTTGTTCGGCTTCAGCTCGACTCCATCCCCATCCTGCTAAGCTACGAACAGCCCCATAAAGGCTCTTTGCCACAGTAACGGCAATTGAGCCCACAGAAATGTTCGGAGAATCGCGGGAAATTTCATAAAAACAGAGAAAAGGATAAGAACCCACAGCGATCACTTCAAATGCTGAATCTGAAGTGGTTGTCGGAGAAGGAGTTTCATTGGAAGAAGGAGTTTCATTGGAAGAGTTGGAAGCTCGTTTAGGAACAACACAGATAGAAATCGCATGGATAGTACTTTGCCCAAGAAGGTGATATCGCTGTTGGGGGATCGTCCCACACTCTACAGCAGGGAGATTTGACACATCATCGCACTGCATGAAAGCATGGTAGTTGGTCTTGATGGAGTCCATGAGCACTGACACAGGTATCTTCACGAGAATTGCATCTTCTGATAAGATCCACACGAACTACAGTATACAAAACAAAACATAGATACTCCTTGATACACAAAGATCTGAATGATAGGAGTGAGAGACATATCGCAGTGGAAGACAGTACGGTTAATTAAGCAGTCAATGCTACAGTTAGAAATAAGGAAGATTACGACATATAGATATTACCCATCACAGTACCGAGAATCAGGTATTTATTATCAAGAAACGTGAGAGACTTAATTATTTCTTCTGATCGATAGCATAGACCGGACTGAAAGCAGATCTATGTTAAAAACGAATAGAAAAACATACAGTATTATCCATGTCAATTAAAACAAGTACATTTTCGTATGCAAATGCAATTAACGAGTTTTCAGGATTCAATGCCGTTAGTACAGAATCATCAAATAACCATTTGTTGATAGTCTTGCTATCACATCCCCTAAACAAATACTACCTCGAGATGACTCAGATTCAGTGCACTACGATCAAGAAGGATTGAGTTCAATTCTTCTCGGACATGGGCTGAATAAAACGATTGGCATTTTTCCAATGTTAATTCTGCCATTATTCTCGTACACAAGAAAATGTGTGGATAACAAACAGGCAGCTATGCTATCAAATGTCTCTTTCCTATTATCTTGCTATATAGGTATAAAGAACACACAATGTCCTTGTACTTCACTTCATATTGATACAGCACTACTGCAATTAATGGTATCTATAGAGAGCAGAATTATCTTCCATTATAATACTCTGCTTCTCGATACTTTCCGTTCTTGTGAATAAACCCTGTCAAGAATATGAATATAGTCATCAAAACAAAAAGAGATCGCTCCTGTATTTAAATAAAGGTATTCCATATGAAATGGAATCTAGACCGAGATAAACGAAACTGATGCGATCATTAGGATCGCTGTCACATATAGTAGATGTGTAGCTAGATTAGAGCCTAGAGAAAAAGGAGCACGTAGTTCCAGCATAAAAGGTAATGCCATAATCTCCCTGACCCTATTATGGGAGCTGTAAAATAGCATGATAAAACAAAATAGACTCGAAAAGACATCTTCAGCCATAGCTGACCAAACTAGGGTAATAATCTAATATTATTATAAGTACGTGATGCTTATCTTGAAAAGCATTTTTAAATCCTTATAAAAGAAACATACATTTGATTATGAAAAGCTGTAAAAGAACCTCATTGAGACTGGTTCCCTCTTCAACACAGTAATTCTATGATTCCAAACGAGAGTTTGGAATGGTGGATTTCTCAACTAATTTATTTCTCTTGCTGAGTAATGAAGTCCAATAATCTCGAAAATAATCTTCAATTGATCAATCTCTGTTCACAACAAAAAGAGGAAAAGTACCTTGATAAATCTGACTATTGTACAGATCACTGCACAAGTAGTATATTGCTTAATTCGGTGGCTTTAAGTTGTTTGTTGCAGTGGTGAGATTATGGGAAATAAGAACTCATCACATGCAAGTCAAATACCTCTCAACTTCGAATTGGTTAATATGGTACGGCTTTTTTGTTAAATAAGTTAGTCTTAGTCCCAGCATAATACAGCTGCGGATGAAGAAGATGAAAGTTCGTTATATAGCTGCTTCCTTATTTGTAGAACAAACCGTATTCAATATCTTTCATATGGAAAAGAAGGATGATTTAGGTATTATAACACAGCCACTGACGAATATTTCAACTAGCGAGTATAACATCCAATTTCAAATTGCGTACTCCCTTATGCAAGAAAAGGTAGAGTCGTTGCTGTGTTGTTACATAGAATACTCATCATGATCAGGATAATGAAGATGTCATTCTTGTGAAGCAGTACGATCAAGAGAAAGATACGATTTTTATCGCCTCTGTGTAGACATTATCCGCTGTTATTATCATAGGATGGATGGTCATCAAGGAATGAATGCTGTCAATTTTGTCCGCGACAATCTCTTCGATGCTCTCGCAAATATGCTTTTCGAGAACCCAGAGGACATCCCAGTCCATGTGAAGGAAGTTTTTCAGCAAGTGGATTCAGTCTACTGCGAAGAGAGAGCCAAGCTCCTTCGTCAGATCATCGCTCCCAAGCGTCGTGTCTGTTTTTGTGGTCCCAAGCAGCGCGATGTGTTTCATGAAGTAGCCGCACAGGCCTTCTCTTCCGTAGAACTTCTACATCGGTTGTGGCTGTGTTCTCACGCTTCTCTGCATTCACAACAACCAACTCATTCTTGCAGGTCTGGGCGATTGCGGGATCGTTTTCTCCATCGGTGGTCGCGCGCGCTACTCCCTGATTCGCCACAACCCTTCCGATGCCCTCGAAAAGCAGCGCATCATCGTGTGTCTGCATGTGGTTTGTGACCTAGATGGCGGGTGGAAGCGTGGTGAATAACCGTGTGGACAACATGCTGGGAGTGTCACGTTCAATCGGTGACGTGTGGTTCAAAAAGTCGTATCATGACCCATCGTAGCGATTCCTTCGTTCTGTTAGATAGAGCGTGTCTGTCACGAGGTCAGGATGTGGTGATTGCGGAGCCTGAGGTGCAGATCTATCCATTATCGAGTGGTAGGAATGGGAGGGATGTTGTGAGTAGATTTGGAGTTCTGCATTATTGGGAGTGATGGACTGTTTACAGGAATGTCGTTTCAGACTGCGATTAACATTGTGAAGGATTTTATTTCAAAGGGAAGGTCGGGAGAGGATGCTTGTCGAGAGTTGATCCTACGGTCGCGCATGTAAGAGAAGAAGTGGAAGATGAGGCGTAGAAAGTCAAAGGACGATATCTCGGTGATCATTCTCTTCTTTCATATCACCAAACATCATCCCACAACGGATGCATTTGTGGAAGAAGTAGATACGACTTTTGCTCAGTCCGATGATGAACCCTTGGTTGTGGATTCGCCAGAGGAAAAACTGACCAGGTCGCACTCGGAAGTGAGTATGACTCTCTATCTATCGAGGCAATCACAGCGAGATTCGACCAAAACCAGTATACGTGAAATGTTTAGTCGGACGCCAGATGAATTTTACGACGTGTATCTGCCGCCTGCTAATCATGAGTTTGTTTCGGTTGATAACGAAACGAACGTTTAATGTGTTCTTTTGTGCTTTAGCTCTTGCTTTGTTTATTTCTCAAACAGCTTCTAAATGCATTACGCCGATTCTGTTGAAGGTTCTTCGGGATTTGTCTGAGGAACTTCAGTGTCAGGAGACACAAGCTCGCTCGTTGCATTGGTAGCTTCCTGAGGTTCTTGGGGTTCCTGAGGCTCTTGGGATTCCTGTGGTTCCTGAGCTTGTTCTGCTTTCTCTTTCGCAGGTTGAGAGAGATTTCCGTAGTACTCTGGATGAGCATCTACACACTTCTTCAGTGCCATTGTGATCTCTCCGCATCGCATGATAAACTCGTCCGCGTTCTCCTGATTCTAAACATCATTTCCGTATCACGTTCTTACCGCCAAGATACACTTCTGCCACAACTCGAACGGTCTGAAGCAAGGCCCTGACTTCATGAACACACACCAGGTACATTCTCTCTCATTTTTCCCTTCTTTGCATGCAAACGACTCCTCGTCAAGTCCTCTTTTGGTGCACAAGACAGACTTAAATGCCAGATTCTCTCCACGTAGATCCCTGATGGTGACATGGGTCTCAGGATAGGAGTAATAGCCCTCTACAGGTACGTTTTCCACTTCTTCTTTCGGTACGAACACATTTGATGCATCCTCAACTAGCAGTCCATCCATCACACAGCGATCGATCAGTAGTCTTCCATACACAGATGAGTACGCAGAAGAACGATTCTCGTCATCACAAGACAACACAATGTGAGGATAACGATACGAACACTCCGTGTTCCCAATATCCACAACCAACTAGAATGGAGAAAAGACAGAAAACCCCACCACTTGAGCATGCTCATCGCTCACCTCAGCAATCACCTTCACAGTTACCTCATCGCCCATCAAAGGACCAAACTCGTTAGCATCCTCTGGCTTGGGGTTGTAGGATAGCATCACTTTGCGTTGGGGTCTAAAAATGAGACCAAAGTATGGTTAGCACTTGTAGGGACGACTTGCAGGAAAATGATCATCCAGTTTTGTAGCTTCTTCGGGACTGAGGAATAGGGAAATCTCCTTCACTCCAGTCCACCAAGGGTGATACTCTGCTTCGTCGTCCACCTCGGTTAGGGTTTCTTCAGCAGGTTCTTCTGGAGGAACAGAAGGGTTGCTCTCTGGCTCTTCTGGCTTCTCTGAAACCACTTCATCTCCAGCTTCATGAACAGGAACCACTTCCTCCTCAGCAGGCTCCATAGCATCGTCTTTGACAGACTCTGCTACTTCCTCCTCAACAACTTGCTCCGTTTCTGCCACTGCTTCTGGGATCTCTTCTTCTTTAACGGTTTCCTCTTTAGCAGGTTCTACGGGCTCCACAGGCTCCACAGGCTCCACAGACTCCACAGGTTCTGTAGACTCTACAGACTCTGTGGAATTCTCGACAGAAGGAACAACAGGAAGCGTCGAAGCAGAAGCAGCCATCAGCTCCTTCTTATGTGCAGCTTCTAAACGAGCAATCTTCTTCGCCTTACGAGAACGATAAACAGTTCTCCCTGCAAAATAGCAGCCTGTTGCAACAATGGCAAATCCAGAGATGCCAATTGTAAGTCGTTTCCTCACCGAAATATCATTTCTAACCCTCACTTCACCTGTACAAACTTACACTAAAGCAAAGTTTCTCCTGACCACGCCTGGCTGAGATACAAGACGAGAGCAACGTCTTGCTGTTGTTCCTAGAGTTCTGAACATTGTTCTAAATAAAAATGAGTTTGGAGTAAATTGGAAACTGTATTGAATTATATTTATAGCGTGCTGTATTTATCAACGTGTTCTGTACTCTTTTATAGTCACATATGAGAGTCTGAGTAAGTACTGGAGAATAAGCATACATCTGTTTTTGTGATAAGATTCGTCTGATGGGTTTTTCTGCAGTGTGTATAGTAGCAACCATACTACTAACGATCATTACGTTCAATAAGAGATTATTTTAAAAGTGTAAAATAGAGTCATATTTTTGGATTAATTGGAGTACCAGTTAATTATCTCTTGAAGTATTTATGACAAAGAGTTTTTTTGGTGATTATCAGTTGAAATATTTATCTGTAGTTATTCTAGTTATCTCTTTGCTTGTGTGTGTGTCTTCATCTACTCCTACTAGAAATTTGAACAGCAGAAGTAACGACGTAATAAAATTCAATTCTATTAGTGCAGATCTCGAGAATTGTGAGCAGGCGACTCATGTTTTAGTCACCCTTGATTTCTCATCGATTTTATCTTTCTATCTTGCAAATGGAGTGGGTAGCGAGAATTACACGTCGTATTCTATCTATACACTGAGTAATACTCGGGTCGTCGAGGGTGTAATTGACACCAATGTAAAACAACATTGTCTAGTTGCTGATGATTACAAGTTCCTGGTCGAACCACTTGAGACCGAATATTCCTCAGTTAGTTCGAGTGAGTATGTCTACGCACCTGTTGTAATCTCTGTCGAACGCTTTACCGGTTCCAATGTAATATTTAAGTCTCCTATCGTAGAACCGCTCATTCTTCATCTCCAGTTGAATGTTTTCCCTTGGGTTGCAGGCGTTCAGGAATGGTTTTACACTCAATCTGTGGAGGAGAACGAGGCTTATCTCAACCCCACCTACAATATATCTCAGTGGATAAGTGTTACTCAGCTTCCTTCCATGACTTCAACCACTTCTCACTACTACTTCCGGACTCATTTCACCCTCACTTCACTTGCGGATATTCCTGGTTTCGAGATCCGTCTCCGCTCCATCTCTTCCATAACTCTCTCTGTCAACGGTATCCAGGTGTACTCTGACCCTACTGACTCTCGAGCCACTGGAGTGGCTTCTTCCCCTCCCTGGACCACTATCAATGGAGTGGCTTCTTACCTGCGAGTAGGCACGAACACAGTGGTGCTGGATCTTCGTCCTCTCACTCCCATCTATGGCGATTTACACCACTCGTTTGACATGACACTTCGTCTTTTGCATTCCTATCCTTACTATTCTTTCAACAACAATGTTGTCCCTGTCCCTACTTCAGCAAGCAAGCTGTTCGATGGAGATTTTGCTGATAACTGGTCTGCCACAGTCTCATCGGACTCGTACTCGGTGGTCCGTTGGTCCTATCCTCGTGATTTCTCCTATAATATCAACAAGATTTGCATAATCAATACATCCACAGGTTCTTTACCTTCCCAAATCAGCTTTTACGGTTTTCTGGAGAGTCGTATGATAGAAATCCAATCGTTTTATTATGATCCCGATCTCTTCGACACCTCATCACCTTGTTGGGAAGTACAGAATTTTGTTGGATTTCGTGAATACGAAGTGTGGTTGTATCCCTCTTCCACTTCGAATCAACTCTCCTTCTCCGAATTTCTCTTCCAGAACATGATTCCCTCTTCTCCATTTCTGCTTGACTATCCTGTCTCTTCTATTTCCATCCCTGTGGGTGACGAGGACTCGTGCATATCGCCTACTTTTGATGACGACTTGGTAGTCGGATTTTGCGATATCGATGGCGTACTTCCTGAAGGAGTATCGATTGACAAGGCCACTGGCGAGGTGTGTGTGGAAGGGTCAGTGTTCTCTGCAGTGAACATCACTGTCACCGTTTACTGTCATTCTCAGTTGGGCGGCAACTCTACCTCTCTTCACCTTGCCCGTTATTTCCAGGCGTGCAGCACTGAGGGAGGATTCATCGACCATGGTGAAGTAGTGACAGTGGGTCCTTGTGATGAGGGTTATTCAGGAAACAAGATTCGTGTGTGCAACAACGGTGTTCTCTCAGAGGTACAGGACGATCAATGCGTATTGGTTTCTCCAGAAAACTTGTCCTATACTCTAGAAGAGTACTACGTGGTCTATAGTACTATTTCTCTAACTCCCACTGTATCGAACATTGTTACGCTGTTTACGATCAACGATACTTTGCCCGAAGGTCTAACTATGGACAGCGAGACTGGTGTCATCGCAGGTAGTCCTGAGTCACCGTGCGATTTATATCTGCTGATCACTGCCAGCAACAGTCAAGGACAGACAAGTACTGAGATTCATCTAGTGGTTAAATTACGAAGCTGCGAAGAGGATGGATGGGAATTGACGGAATCTGGAGATGAAGCGATACGAGAGGATTGTGGTGATGGCTATGAGGGTTACGTGACTCGACTCTGCACAGATGGAGTGTTTGGCGAGATATCACGAGATCACTGTACATTAAAAGCACCTGAGGGACTGCATTACCAGTCAACGAGCGACGATGTCCAACTTTTCGTATTTGACATGATTGAATTGGTGCCTATCGTCACTGGACTGAACGTGACCTTTTCCTGCGACTCTCTACCTGATGGTTTGACATTGAACGAGGATTCGGGAGTGATCGAGGGCATGCTACGAAGCGATGAAAATGTGACTTTTACAATCATCGCAGAAAATCCAGGAGGCGAGTGCTCTACGGTTTTGTCTTTATCGCCAGTATATCGACCTTGTTCGGCGTTGAGCTATATCCAACAAGGAAATGTGGGAGACATGCTGTGGATCGATTGCGGTTTTCGTGAAATGACTGGATCGGTTTTGTTTGAGTGTACTGTAGATGGTGAGACGGTGCGATGGATAGAAAAGGAGAGCCATTGCGAGAGAAAGAACGAGTTCGTTTGGCTGATTGTTGTTGTAGCTGTTGTAGCTTGTGGTATTATCGTCGTTGTGCTTTTCGTAATCATTCTGGCTAAAAAGAAACAGAGTACTGTTCGTGTCCGTACTGTTAGTACATGCTATATTTAGTTGGGCTGTTTTTTACAAACAAATGACTTTATGTGAACCCCTACGACCGACTTCACATCGAGTTGAAGTATGTCGCAATCAATGTTCTACTTATGATCCATCTTCGATCCATACAAGAATCTCGCCCACATTTGGCCGAGTACGACCGAGATCGCCATGAACGAACTCTTTGATATAGGTACCTCCAGACGCCTCGATTTCCAAAATAAAGTGATGACTGTTCACGAACTCCGTTTTCATCCGATACACCATCTTGTCGCGGGTCAGCAGAGAACGACGATGTAACACACGCACAGGTGTTCGCTGCTTGATTGGCAAATCATGGATGTCATCCAATTTCTTCAAAAGTGCCGGCGTAATCGGATCTTCCGTAAAGATAACAGCAACGTATAGTTTATGCTTCCCTTCTGCTGCACCCTTCATCTCTTCAAAACCTTCCTAGCATGTTATCCAGCACATACCACGCACCGGCGAGCAGCGACGCAAGTCTACTACTTGAATACTCTTCGTTTTCCTATTAATCAACTCTTGCAACTCCTATCTCTCATCACTTCTCTCCGAGCATACATTGTATTCCAAAGATGTTAGGTCACACCGCTTTGCATCTTCCATCTCCACCACAAAAGGCCTTCCATCGAAGAGCATGCGCACGTCTACATCTTCTCTCCCTGCAGAATGGAACTTGTAACTCACCGCCTGCTCCTCACTCCCGTATTATCTCTACTTTAAACAAACTGCGGAATCCCTCTAGGATGTACTCTTCTACCGACCCTTCTGTTTTCCGCTCCCCATTCACGATCCTACGATCAATCCATCTCTGCATCGAAACCAGGGCGTCTGACTCAGTCCTCGTTGGAGCTTTAAGTAGTTCCCAGTGATATAGATGGGTTTTCTGAATACGCTTAAAGCTGCTGTTGGCTCATAAGATGGGGACTGTGGTGGACACTTTGATAAGTCTAGCAAACGATCATACGATGATGGATGGCGGATAGTTCCTGTATTCCAACTTCTGAAGGAAGCTTTCCACCACTGGAGGCGAGTTCTGTTTTGACTTCAGCACCAGTCGCTGTTTCTTCATCGCGCTGTTGAACCAACACGAGTCTCGGAGCTTTTGCTCTTCAAGAGCTACAAATCAACACCGCGAGCTGATCGCACCATGCAGATCATAGTTCCCCTTCGAATGCTCGGCTTTGATCGCTTCTTCGTCCTCCATGTCCTCCTCGTCAGGATAAGTTCCTGGAATCTGGAGGAAATCACGGTTTGTTTCCAGATGCACGAGACCCAACCGAATACGAACGAGAGCTGCCGTATCCACACTACGTTAGACACTAAGGAGGATTCTACACAGAGGAGGGAAGTAGGAGAGACATCAGATGCTCAAATTGACTGCGAAGAATATCGCGAGCCGACCAGACGCTGTAAACGATATCTTGAGGAACATTGAATGTTACTAGCATGAACTAGAGAGAAGAGAGGCGACAGAAAAAACATTTAGCATAGAAAAATGGCGGACTTTGAGAGAAGTAAGATTGGATACTTCCACATAGTACTGGTGAATGTCTTTCATCTCGCTACGCTCAAGGTACGTTCGCAGCCATGTTAGACGGGCATCTAGTTGGCATACAGAGAGTGTTGGAAACTACCTCCATCTACAACAGAAATACCCATACCTTGGAGTTTTCTTTCTATTCATAATAGAGAGAAAACCATAGAAACCAAAAAAATGCTCTCTCAGAATATTGAAACATGCACAACAAATATAATCAGGAATAGTGATTTCAGACACATCCACACCAATCTCAGAAGCAATATAGGCAACGATGTCTCTTTCTTGTTTGTAACTAGAAATAAACAAGGAGAAGGAAGAGGTTACAAAATATCGCGGTCTTGGACGTTACAGTAACGGAGGATACAAAAGGGGCAAACATGGATTTCTATGAGCTTCTTGACTCCATCGATTGACAATGTGCTGATAAGCGACATAATATGGTAATCAAATTTACTTTTCCTATTTCCCTATAAAACCATTATCCCGTTTTAACAAACAAATTGACTATTCCTCATTACTACTCTCTGGAGAGATATTCATCTCTTCAATAGACACCTCACTCATAGTTGATTCAAGACTAGAATTGTTGGTTCTCTCTACAGTCTCTTCATGATTCTCCTGTGGCTCAGAGTCATCATTTGAGTGCTCCACAGCATCTTGCTGCACAACGTCCTCTTTATGAGTTTCTTCATCCTGATCTGGGGAGTCAACATCTTCCTGTGGACCCTCACTTTTGTACATCGCCCCATAGTACTCATCATGTGCTTCAATGCACTCCTTCATTGCCATGGTCAAATCCGTGCATTTTTCGATAAATGCATCATCCTCTCTATTCTATATTTCACTCTTTCTCCACTTCCATACATCTGCAACACACTTCTGCCATAGTGTAAATGACTTATAACAAGGTCCTCCCTTCATAAACACACACCAACTACATTCTGCTTCATGTTTCAATTCGTTGCATCTACAACAAAAAAAGTACCAAAAACAAACATATCGCTCTTTCCATCCATCCCTCGACTCGAACACAGACGACCCTTCACGACGATACCCTCTTCACGAAGGTCTTTCACTGTTACACAGCTTTCTGGATAATCATGATACTTTGGAAGTTCCACGGTTTCTACGTTTTGAATAGGAACAACTCCATTTTCACCCTCAGAAAGAAGGCCTGCTTTTACAGCACGATCAATGAGTAGACGACCATAAATCGGTGAATAGGATGATGAAGGGTCCGAGTCTTGACAAGATATAACAAGGTTTGGATAAAGGTAAATTGACGGTGTTTTCCCAAGATCTAAAAGAAGGACCTGTGCATGCTCATCCTGAATCACTGCCACCACTTTCATTTCAATCTCATCTCCCATAAAAGGGCCATACTCATTGCTATCCTCAGGATGGGGATCTAATACCAAAACTGCTTTTCGTCGGGGACTAAATAGAAGCCAAACATCACAACTACACCACTGGATAATACGGCTTAAAGTGTGAGTCTATAATCTCTGTGTTTTCCTTATTCAGATAGATTGAGATCTCTTTGATACCAGTCCACCAAGGCAAATACTGTGAATCATCGTCCACTGATTGTATGTTCACAGGAGGAGGTAGTTCCACAGGAGTGACACTCTCCTCAGTTGTAGAGTTTTCAGGTCCCGCTACCACAATCTTCTCCATACGTTTTTTGCGCATGTTCAGACCTATAGCAGCGATGCCTGTTGTAACAACAAGAAATCCACCGACTCCAATTGTCAATCGTTTTCTTACGGAAATATCATTCCTTTACTTAACACTACGAAATCATCGCTACACGAGAGCAAAATGCCTCTGAAAACACATAGGCTTCATGAGCATTCTCCTTCCACTCCTCAGTACACAACTAGCAGTCCGGAACATACTTTCTAAAACAAACAAAAAACTCGGATACCGCCATCATAAACTCCACAA
>JZRO01000118.1:0-17340 GCA_000963465.1 Blastocystis sp. subtype 9
CTGAGTTGGACCAGAGCAAAACTGCAAAGAAGAATGCATTCTTGTGGTCACTGTTTAAACGATCGAATCGATAATGTATGTGTTTGAATCTGTTTGTTCTCAGAAATGAGGAAACGACCATTTTCCCGTCTCGAAATTTAAAGTAAAATAGTTGTTGTGTTTGATTGCATATTTTACCTATATATCTACTCGCTTTGGAGTTGTAGTATATTGGTACTCTAGTTTGTTTTAGTTACTATTATCCAAAAGAAGGATTATCCTCTTGATTTGGTTAACCAATGCGTCGCCACAATTCGATTGTCAACCAGATAACTGTAGGTCTCATGGAGACCTTTATTAAGATCAATCAAGTTTCTTACCAAGAAGAGTACTGATATCTAGGAATATTACTTTCATAATCGTATCCAGTCCAACGTGAGGAGGAAGCAAGCGTATCTATTGTCTGAGAAGATAACTGTTAGACAGTCGGAAATTTCGAATACCGAGTATTACCGTTATTCGATAAATGAAATACTAAATGATCGATATATAATCAAGTCTAGTATTGGGAAGGTGTCTATTTTTCTTTCCTTTCATTTCAGGGATCGTTCGGAGAGGTTGTTCTTGCGCTGGACACAGTGGAAAACAAGCAGGTAGCAATCAAGATCATTCGCAGTGGTGATCTGTTTTTACAACAGGTAAGATCTCATTTTATTTTCCATGTATAGTCAAAAAATGAAATTCAGCTATACCAACTCTTGCAACGGCAGGAAAGCCCAGATCGTCGTTATATTGTACAATTATTGGATATATCCTTGCTTTCATTTATTTAGTGCCTTTACCCACTTTTTTATGTACAAAGGACACCGCTGTCTCGTGTTTGAACAGTTGCATTACAATCTGTTTGATATTCTTCGTTTTAACAATTTTGTTGGATTCAATATTCACCATGTACAGAGAATTGCATATCAAGTACTCTTTTCTGCACGTTTTGATTTCAGCTCTTTTGCGCATTACGCTATATCCATAGTGACTGTAACAAAATCATTCACTGCGATGTAAAACCAGAGAATATCTTGCTCTCTGCATTTGAAGGGTCTGACATAAAACTGATCGATTTTGGGAGTTCAAGTCATATGGGGAGCTGTTTCTTTTCCTACATTCAGAGCCGGTATTATCGAGCTCCTGAGGTCATTCTTGGACTGCCTTACACCTCTTCGATCGATATGTGGAGTGTTGCGTGTGTATTAGTGAGACACTTCGTGGGTTGTAATATGTAGTACGAAATTTGTACAGGAGAACCGTTATTTCGAGGTAGAAACGAGCTGGAACAACTTATTCTCATCTCGTCGTTACTAGGAGACCCTCCGATGAGCATGCTGATTGTATGTGTTAAGCAGGTGATTGACTGTCAGAAAGGAAAGAAAGTAGAAGATTTTTACCTCCGAACTCGAGTACGTGATGATGGAAATAGTCGTTATATTCGGCGTGTAGAGGGTACTTCATTCCATATATTCTAGGTAAGTTCTCAGCATATCCCGGAATCTATGTATCACAGTCCCCAATCTCTTTTATCGCGTGCAGATGTGTCGTCTGAGGTAAGAATTGAAAAGCAAATTCATTGATAGGACTACGAACTTTACTATGAACTAGTCCAACTTTTATGGGAACTTCTTTGTTGGGATAGTTCAAAGCGACTTACTGCAGAGCAAGCACTGAATTCTCGTTTTTTTAAAGTGGGATCGATTGCATCTTCCTTGACTTCTAATCAATCTCCTATCCTTACCCAACCACAGCAACCTCTCTCCAGTCCAGAACGCTCTTGCGAATCATTGTCATCCTTTTTTCAGCAAAACAACCTTCCTCGTCCTACACTCTCCCCTGGTCCTAAACTGCACCATCCAAAAGAGATAACATCGCCTCAAACGGAAGGAGAACATGTGCCCCTTTCAAATGACTCTACTTTGCACAATTCTCTTGTCCATAAGCACAAACGATTGCATTCGGCTCCTATCTGTCGTTTAGAATCAGAAGCTGGTATATCGAATGCACCGACTGGCTCTGATGGCAGTGGATCTTCCCCAAGACCAGTATCTGAGGCAAATACACTTCTATTGTCTCAT
Organism: Blastocystis sp. subtype 9; assembly: GCA_000963465.1. Classification (NCBI taxonomy): domain Eukaryota; class Bigyra; order Opalinata; family Blastocystidae; genus Blastocystis; species Blastocystis sp. subtype 9. The sequence goes on from JZRO01000118.1 coordinate 2,103, forward strand.
TCAGATTCGGCAAGAGTAATAGAAACTCCGGACTTTGTTCCTTCCAAAATATTAACAGCAGAAGACTATCGAACTCCTCCTCTCGTAATGAAATCTGTACAAGAAGGCCAGTTGTCACGTCCTCCCTTTATGTGTTCACCTAAACTTCGCACTCCACCTGTGAATGTTTCCCAGTCTGGTATCGTACATCCTCCCTTGTTTGAAGATATTCATCGAGTAACACCGAGTCCTGAGGGGATCCTTTCTCCTGAATCAATACCTCTTTGCAAAGAGTACTTGCCAGTTGGTCTGCCAAAGAATAGTTCCATTTTATCTCCCCTGGTCGCTCGTTCTGGGGTAGACCGTACAATTGGACATATTCAAGAAGGTCGGACAAGAGAACGCAACTTATCTACAATTTTCCTATCATCCCCACAGATACAATCGTCGTTTAATCCCACTCTTTCTCATTAATCTCTTTTTTAACAAACACTCCACACAGCTGACGGTATAAGGTTTTTGTACTCCGAAAAGTATACGTGGATATGATTCCACCACCAGTAGATCAAGCGATAGACCGGATAGATAAGAAGAAGTACAAAAAACAAAGCAAATAATACAAAGCCAGAAGATGAGCGATGCACCAGTATCTTTCCATCCAATGTGAACTGTAGACCAAAAGGTAAGTCTTTTTCTTTGTACACCAATTGAGTTAGGGTATCTCTCACTTCCTCTAGTTTTGCTTTTGTACTTTCCGTATCATTAATTCCTAAAACGAAACGGAAAAATGCTGTTGTAACAAATAACGGTTCAGAATTATCAAAATCGACTATCTTCATAAGTCGATCTCGAGGTTGTTGTGTTATACCCAGTAAAACTCGAATTACAGTATTTTCGATACGTTCATTCCATAGCAACAACGAACAATTCGTTATCTTAAGTACAAAGTCCAAAAACACCTGTTGTCTTGGAGGATACTGCTGAACACATCCATCTTCCTTCACATCCAGCCAGACACCAGTATATCCAGCGTCGATACATTGCCGCATCCTCTTCCCTATACGACTTTTTGTACAATCCAGATAAACAACAGTTCCAGCGGGACTAGATGGCCACTCTCCTAATGTTGGACATTTCGGAGTAGCAGAATAATAAAAAGCAACTGAAGAGAAGAGAATTGCTTCTCCACTTAACACAGATGAAACCACTAGTTTATATCCATAATAAGGAACTGAATTACTGAAATAAATAGAATGAGTTGCATAGGAATATGGGAACAACGTAGCACTCGAAATATTACATAATACTGTTGTTTTCCCCAACTCATCCAGACCCAATATGCTAATAACATTTGGTACTTGCCAGTTCCAGTTTTTACTAATCTGTAAATTGACTTGATTGGCTATAAACTGTTCTTGTGTCGATGAAGAAGCAGAAATCCATACAGGTAAGGATGTGTCAATCCACGAAGTAGCAAGATTCCCATCAAACGCTGCTGCTGGTGGATGATCTGGAAAAATCGTATGATTACTAGCTTCAACAATTGGATTGATTGACCGGAGAATGGAGGAGGTAGCAGAAGGTGTTATATGAACATCGAATACTACATTATCAGAACTCACAATGCGCTGCCGATGTAACTCCGCACTTACAACAACCTCCATTGTTTGGTTAGCGATCATAGCCACATAAGAAAGCCACTGAGGTTTAGGAAAACTCTGTGTGGCTGTTGTTGAGTGGTAAATAGTTCCTGATGGAACGTTCACACGACCCAACTCATTTCCCTGGTAATAAACAACCAATCCTTCTTGAACAAAAACAGATATGATTACAAAAGTAGTGGACACCTGTGTCAATGCAATATGCTTTCTAAAATACACTGTTGCAAGACCTCCTGGCATACTTACTGTTTGTGCAGGAACTACTACAGACCATGACTGATCTTGAAAAAATGGAGAATTCCATGAAGAGAGTGGAGCTAAGGTAGAGATAAGACATTTCATACTCGATTGCTCCTTTACTAGTTCTACAAATGGGAACGACACTTCTTGCTCTTCTCCTGCTTCCAGAATAAACGTTCCGATTAGTCGATCCTTCTGATCCACAATAACTAAATCACTCCCAGTAACCCATCCTCTTCCAAAATTGTCCTTCAATAAGATTACATAATCTCCATGGTTGATACACAACATGTAGCTAAAAGAAGATGAATCAAATGTATATTGAAAAACACTCTTGTCATTTTGGAGAATCTCAAATGACTCTCCTTGACGGCAAGAGATTCTATTCATTATAATAAGATACTCTTGATCAGGACACATCCCAACATAGACTGCTATTTTAAGTTGACTACGACCAATGTCGTTACTACTAGAAACAGTATATGTATAAATACCAGTGTTGGAAATACGCCCAGTGATTTGCAGTTTTTCTTCATCAAAAGTAAGAGAAGAAGGAAGTGGAGGTGAAAAGGCAAAAGCTTGATATGAATTGCTAACCGTAAATGGAATAACGAAATGACTATCAATTGATACATAGAGCATTGTATAGGGAGTGGAGATAATAGGTGGATCTTTCTCTTTTAGATTTAGTACCGACTTTAACAAGTTGTGATACAATACAGATGCACGGAAAAAAAACGTACCATCTTCGCGCACAATACGGAAAATACAGTCCGATTCAGACTGTGTACAATTGAACTCCAGATTATATGTAGTTATCGGAACGCACACTACTACTCCATAATCCCCAGACGATACATTCCCATCAACCACTACATCTGTCGCATTTTGCAAGAGTAACCATCCCGATGCTCCATGATTAACTGATGTATAGAAAAAAGACCCTATATCACAACCACGACTATCAATATGGAAAACAGTTGAAGCTATTCCACCCCTATTTTTTCCACTGATTGTGATAGGAAACAACCCTGTCGTTATGATCCGACCTGTGAGCAATCCTTCTCCAGAGTCAAAAGATAAATCCTTCGGAAGTGACGGATTTATGCTCCACGTACTAACGATCCCTTCCCATACAAGATGAAGTGTTGGAATCATCATATATCGATACAAAGAAATGCTCTCCAGCGTCTTTCCAGTATCATCTTCAATGTGTATATTCGAAGGAGGAGATACTTTTTGTATTGTTATGGTCACATGTGATATGTAGAAACCGCCATGCATCATATAACTTTTGATAGTAAATACAGTTTCTGGAAGGGTTGTAGTCACCTTTCCAACAATATTTCCATTACTTAACATGAGACCATTAGGAAGCGATGGGTTAATAGAAAATGAGTAAATACTATCTGTAATTCCAAATGTCAGGTAATTATTCACATCGAATTCATCGCCCAAGTAATAGATAGACCGTGGCTTTGTATAGCTAAATGGAGAAGTAGGGAGGTAATAGAGATATCCATTTCCTGGTATAAAAAAAGTTTCTCCTATAGGAGTCTTCACTTTGAGTCGAATCATCACTGATCTAATAGAAGGAGTGAAATACTCCATACGAATTTTGACATAAGAACCAGCGATTAATTGTTTCGAAATTAAAGACTGATATGGACCCGCTTCACACTTCCAGGATTCTACTGCTAGAGTATTATTAATCCAAAAGCGCACTCCATTCATATACTCGATTTTAAACATATAGGAACCACTGGTAACTGCCCTAAACAAGCCTTCCCAGACGACATACAACTGAGTTGATGTATCCGGAAAATAAGGTAAGGAAGAGCTAGAAATCAACTGGACTCATAAACAATACCAGTCATCCACACTTATCGATTCATTTACGTTATCTACTAATAGTTCTACATATTGTGGAATAACTTCTGGAGAACTACAAATCTCTTCCTGAGTAATTACGTAATACTTTGTTCTCAGCCCATCAAATGGTTTATAGTCACCTAGAAGTAGAAATGCGGTATCCACATCACCAAACGGAGAATAACAATGAAGATTAAACCATTTATTGATAGGCGTTGATAGAGAACCAACAATTACACCTGAAAGATAATTAAACGATAATCCCACAGGTAATGAACTATTCAGAGAAAAGGATGAACAGAGACATCCACTATTCTTTGGGGGATTTGTGGAGATAGTATAGCCTCGAAACCCCACAATATCCTCATATACAAGATTCTGGGGTGATACTCCTCCAGCTATCAGCAATGATGAATCCACCAGTTGCCAATAAGACTGTGACTCGCTCATATAATAAACATGAAGTTGTGGTACATCACAATTATTCACATAGAGTAATAAAAATGGTTGCCATCCTTGATCTAGACTGACCCACACAGACTCCACATTAATTACTGACTGTGATTCATTGTACACATTCAACAATGGAACTGAAAGATTACCAACATAAAGACGAAACCCAGTAGAGGCAATAATTCGAAACATATAAGACTCTGGCTGCGGAATATCAAGATATCCTGTGAATGACGCAGTGAAATTCGTCTCAAATCGCGAATCTAACCCTTCCCATGTATGAGTGTTCGTAAAATCATAGTGATCAACAAAATTAAGTTCTGTGTGATCATAGCAGAGTGTCGCAGGAGTGGCAAAATACCATTCTAACGGAAATACTCCATTCACATCCTCCAGTGGATAATAGCATGCATTGACAGTGTGAGGTGGAAGTAAATCTATGTCGAAAAACTGGAAAAGAACTACATAGTGGAGAGAGTGTGAAACTTGTAGAAGTACTCTGGTCTTGGTATCTTGCAGTAACATAGTACTTGATGTAACCGGAGTCAGCAGGATATCTCCCTGATATCATCCGAGTCAGAGGATCATAGTGAAGTCCTTGAGGCAAATCTGGAATAAACGAGATTTCGTTAAAGTAGGAATCTGTATGAATAAAGATAGGGAGAATATCAGTATTCGTGGGCAAATGTCTTAAATTGAAACCCACAGAAATAAACGAAAGACTGCTAGTCACTACAAAGTAACACAGGATTCAGAAGGTCACCTGCTAACCAAAAGTATCCCACACAAGTATCATTTCGCACAACATATCTTCTTAGTCTGGTGGGCATGCTTGAATTTCCCAAAATAACACCGCTATTAAATGACAGACCATCTGGTAGACGAGGAACAATAGCATATTCTCCCAGCGCTAAATGACATATTTGCAAGGATGCCTCTTCACCATACTGCAAATAGTAATATCCCTCTCCACAATCCAATAGTACACTTTGAATTACTGCAGATTAATCGAATGCGTGAATGATTACCTGGAATAAGAAAAATGAAGAGAGACAGAATAGTGATATTCATTATCTACACTTCCTATAAGAACACAACTACTGTATGGAGAGTTTCACTAGTGACACAGGTACCTCGGTTTCTCTGTTTGCTGTAAAAAAGTACACCATTTGAGTCAATAAAAATAGATGACATATGGAGTATTAATCGAATACAACCCAAATCGCTCAAATGAAATGCATTAACATCTTCGGACCACTGTCTTCTCTGTTCATCTTCTGTATTTGCCGCGCATCATTTCTTAACATTTGTGAATATAAACCTTGCTATTCCAATAATCTGTCCGATTTTTGCCTATTTCAAAAACCATTTCTAGATAAGATGGAGGCAGTAGCAGATGTAGAAATGCCAAGACCGAGGAAGGTAGATCGATATGGATTTTTTTTGGAAAGTACTGATCGTCGTATGTTTTTTTACGTTGAATAAGGATAGGCCCTACCTATGATATTAGACTCGAGAACCAACGAATCAAAAAGTGGTTAGTTATGCTTGATAATTGGGAAACGTTTTTCTTGGTAGTGATGGTTAGTATTATAGATTTTGTACCGAAAACCCCGATTTAGTTAAGAAGAGAATACGTAAAGGAGTTCCAGATGCACTGAGAGGACGTGTTTGGAGTTTGCTGTTACTAAGTGACAAGTGTTCTAAAATATATAATCGTATGCAATGACTAGTGTTTGAATAATAGATTTTTATTCTGATTTGGTGAGAAAACACTCTTCTTTTGCTGAAAACGAGATTACTTGCGAAAGAGGTGTTATTGATAGGGACCTTAACCGTACATACCCTATGCATGAAGACTATGCAGTTGAGCATGGTTTGGGACAAGAATCTTTGAAACGTGTTCTGATGGCGTTTGCTGATTATGACAAGGATGTCTGAGATGAGGAGAATACTCACTTTTAGGTAAAATACACCCAAGGTATGAACTACATCGTGGCTCTTTTGCTGAACTACATGTCAGAGGAAGAGGCTTTCTGGTCGCTTCGCCAGTTAATGGAAAACTCTCCTTTCTTGATGTGCAATTGGCTCAATCAAGATCTCACCATGGTGCATACTTGTTGCTATCAGGTTTTGACTGATCATATTGCTGATAGGTAGCTGGACAGACTTATCGCCAAGCATCTTTCGAAGTTGGATCGTCACTTTCGGAATCTGGAGATCAGGAATGAGGTGTATTGTACAGAAGTAGTTTCTTTGTTACGTGTCCACGTGTAGTGGTTTATGTGTGTGTTTACTCGCACATTTCCTTATGATATCGTTGTCCGCATTTGGGATATTTTCCTGGCCGAAGGATGGCCGATCGTATACCAAGCTACTCTGGAGATCCTCAGACTACTGGAGAGTGAGTGCAAAGAAGGAGTGAGATGTAGATGACCTCTTGAAGAGTAATTACGAGGAGACAATCCAAATTTTGAAATACGGGACTGTTGATGATAATCAGCAAAGCGATGTTTGGAGTAAATTACCTCCTGCAAACAAGTTTATTTCGGGAGCTCTAAGTTTTTCTGTGACTAGACAAGAGTTAGAAGGTTATAGGAAGGAATATGCAAGGAATGCCATGAAGAAATTGCAACTGTAGTTTGCTTTTATTCATTGTTTGTTTCTAACAATAGTAATGGAACTACAGCAAGAAGAGGTGTTGTTAAATGAATCAGTGAATGACTTTCTGGAGAATTACAAGGACTATACGATCAAGGAAATGCAACCCTGTCTAGACGTTTTATTTCATGCATATGAATACGAGAATAAGCAGATAGGAATTGTGGATCAGTTATCTATTAAAGAGTACGAGTCTCTAGTGAAAGCATATAAGGTAAACCGGACAATGGCTCTAAAGCTTAAAACGGATACTGTATGCTGCGTCTGTAATATGAGTCTTATTCGATCCATGGATAATGGAAAAAAGGAGCAGATCACCCTTTTTGGGTGCGGACATGCTGCACACCGTAGCTGCATCGACAGAAACCGATGTCCGGTGGAAGGATGCTGGAATGACATTGAACAGGAGGAGAGTACTGTTCGTCGTCGTTCGACGTCTAGTCATATACGGTCGATTGTATTTTATTAAGTTTGTGTTACCCATAGGAACCATCGTTCCAGCTGGTAACGGAAGAAAAGGTAACTGATAATCGATCTATCGAGGAGTTATTAGATTCTATCAATAATGGAGAGCTCAGCGATACCAAATCAACTATAAATGTTTGTGCACCTCGCCCTAGTGCAATTCATAGACGCAAATGGTTATTAAAGGCTGTCAATATGAGTTCATGTTTGGAGATGAGTGTAGATATTTAATTTGTACTTTTCCATATTTCTTACAAACATGATGTTACAGAGCTAAACGACTTTTCCTTTTCTTTCCTGTTGATTGTGGCTTTGATTTGATGTACAAAGACTCGGATAATACAAGTGTTGGTTGAACACCACTGCTTTTGATAGTATCTTGTAGTAGTTTGGCAGTTTTCTTACAATTGTCTTCCATTGAGTCATCTACATCACTTCGTTTCATAACTAAAGTGATATAGAATATGATATTATCAACAATCGACACTTGTTTCTCCTGTGGAGACAACCTTAGTGACCGAATAGATTGATTAAAGAATCGAAACAAATCTTCCTCATGCGCATACTCCCATGCCTTGAATATCATTACATTAAAGGTGGCATATTCCAATCCTTGCCCAAGCAAAGTCTATTTCTTAGATCTTTCATAATAATAAACCTCAACAAGTTGTAAATCTGGTTGGCATTCCTTGCAGAGATCACATACTGCTTTATATATGATAGATTTCTTTACATCCGATAATCCATTGCATAGTTCAAAGATTGTTTTCACTGATTTATCAATTTTGTTATAGATAAACTGTCCATGGGAATATAGCTCCCAAAACCACTTCAATTCTTGGATTGACATTTCAGTTAAGAACGAAAACGATTTGATTTCATCAAATTCCATTAATGTCAATACTGAATTTTCTAGCAGTGGAACATAGAGTGGTAACAACGAAGACTCTAAGTGGTTACAAAGAAACTTGATTGTTGGAACGATATGAATCGATTTTCTGCAATACTTTAGTAAAAATGGTATGACAATTATCTGAACAACCATAAGTGGAGATTCATCTTGTTCCTTTGCCAATAAGTCAAAGAGAACAGCAGTTGACAAGACATTCTCAATCACTTCTCCAAATTCATCCTTTTTAGCAGAAAAATAGCGCAGTAATTTCGCAGCTACATCATCCGCTTCTGCATCTTCTTTAGATAAATAGTCGTAAATCTGACGACATAACTCAAAATATGTTTGATTATGAAGCATTACTGGTAATGTCTATATGTTATATTTACTCTTTTCTTACATAACCTACACATTTGAAAGCTTGGATTATAGCATCACGAATAGTGTCTACTAATACCAAATAATCCAATACACTGCAATTCTCACGACATGCACTTAACAGAAGAATACCTAAATCCTCCTGATTCTGCAGAATTCTTTGAATACTGATCCATAATTTATTTGAGTTCAAATTATGATCAGAAGAATCAAAGTAGGCTGCTATTGCAGGACTTAATACAGTTCTCATCATTTCTTCCTTTCCTTGAAATGACTGAAGATATAAGGTCATTTCGCTTTGTTTGAACGACTGTAATAAGTCCAGAGCAGATTGACTCTCTGTTGACAATCTACTACTTTTCTCTTCTGCTTTTCCAAGGTGAATCCGCTTACTATCAGGGCCATTCAGAGCAGGACTTGGAGAAGGTGGAGTCATTGCTTTGAGATGGTCAATCAACTCACGTATATCGTTTGGAAATAAAGGAATATTCGTTTCCCACCATGTTTGTGAGGGTGGATGAGTGAGTGCATTCGAAAAAAAGTTAAAGATTGGAGCCGAAACAGGTGGAGATCTGAATATGATTGAACCATTATAATCTACTGCCCTGAGATGGCAAACCGTATACCTGTACGGATTAGTTCCAGCACGTTTCCACCATGTTCTGATTTAAGATTTGAAGTCTGGTAAATATACCGCAATACACAGTCTTTTGCGGAAGTCTGTACCAAAAGGAGCAGCAAGTATTGTATACAATCAATCACTACATTTTATCCTATGGATACTCCTACCATCTTTCTTTGGTACTTTCTGATTACTGTTTGTCACTGGAGGACCGATCAATCGAACGTACTGAAAACAGTAATCTACTACCATATCTGTAAATCCATCAAGGGGATGTCCAAGGACGCATAATCTCAATTCTGTAAGCAAAGCGCTGTTCCAAATAGTATTTGCATTATGAAAGCTGAGTAACTCATGCAAATAGCCCTGCAAAGTGGTACCATCCATAACTGCTTTTTTGTCCTGCACATTTGAATAGAAAGTACCCACGTTATTCTGCATCTCGCAATCCTGTGAAAAGGCAAAGAAATCTACTGGCGGAACGGTTTGAAGTAACAGCTGAACCTGCTGAGGTTCTACGAATGACAACAGCCTCCCATCATCACCTTGAAGAAGAGCTAAATAAATCGAATTGATCTGAGACACATAATTCCGAAGAATGAACAAATAGATGAAGTGAATGAAAGCAACAACCAAGTTGTTCAAGGATATGCAATCAACTCCACAGCGAAGAAAGGAATCATGATCGAGCATATGTATTTTTCGTATAATCTCCACTTCTTTGCTCACAAAATCACGATTAATGAAGATATGATCGTAACACTTCCTTAAGCACCACTACGATTGAGTGAACACCCTTCCTCTACTAAAAGAACTGTAGGCATAACAGAAGTCTCTTTTTGTGTCATTGAGAAGGATATCAATGATCCTATGTTCGAAACTAAGCAGTCGAGAATCTGCTGACTCAACCACATATTTGACTGACTGATGCTACAGCACTGCGCCTAGACTTAGGTCAATGAAACATCGTTACAAGTGCCAGAGTCATTACAGTAATTCGTCCAATATACGGAAACTGCGTAGTGTAGATATTCGAAATGGATTGTAACATCTATCAAGAAGAATTGAAAAAACAAAATACAGCAATCCGAGACTCTGGACCAAGGTCGCGATAATATCCAAAGCATTTGTTCACAGCATCAAAAGCGACTGAAGAATAGTTTGCAGCGATACACAGATTTATGATATCTGTGACATTTTCTTTGTTCGTAAGCATTATATACCTACCAATTAGTACCAACTTTAAGTATCACAATGTAGATTTATAGATAACAGTTTTGAGTGGATCGACGCCACCTTTCTCCTACAGAGAATGCGAGCATTACACTATAAACCTTTTCGATTTCAGCAAACTTGTTTTCACCCGAAAACTTGGAGTAGTACTCATAGTTACTACGAAGGTCCTACAATATAAAAAGAAATCACTCTAGATAACCTGTTCCTTTGATAACGTGTTCTGATTCGTAGCTCGAAACAACACAGCTTTTCCCTCCGACATGATAGGGTGAGAGAAATAAACAACAGAATTACAACAAGTTTGACAGGAATAAAACAAACATGAATAATGAGCGCATACCTATTCCTCTTCCTCATCCTCATCGCGTTGTACGTGCAAATCTAGGTGTTCTCCAGTGACCTGCTTATACACGGCAAGTACATCATCAGCGACAGTCTCAAAGTGACTAGCAACTTACATCCCACTCTAGTTCCTACCTTGTAGCATCATAACTCGTGGTAATAAAGATTCCAGACTTCTTTGCATTGGAACGAGGGCGGTATGTGGTGACCACGCTATCGAATCTAGGACTCAATCTCCTCCTCTGCGAATACCGATCAATGATCTTTCCAAGCAGGTCAATTCCTGGCTCCAATTCCTTCTCGGGCTTCTTTGTCTCCACAGTCGTCGAGACGATGGCAATATAGATACCCTTTGCGCACACCTTATGCTTGTAACTCACACAAGAGACGTAGATATCCGACTCACGCTTCTTGTATCCAGCGCGCTCCACCTGCTTCGCAGGGATGATGATCTGGCAGCTCTTCGCTCCATCCACACTAGCAATTGGATGATCCAACAGACAGATCGACCGCACCACCTTGCCGGTCTTCTTCATCAGCTCTTCCTTGAAGTAGGAAGGATCTCCGATGATCATTTTTGCACGCGCTGCAGCGCCCTGGGACACGATGCCCGCCACCTTGTCATTCTCATACTCAATGCTATCGATCTCACTAGCGTTCATCGGGAATAACAGTCCTACTGGTTCAAGATAAACACTCCGCCATTCAATCCACACAGACGAGAAAAGCCTTCGGGCAGGCCTCCCAGTCCATAGAGAGGATAAATGAAGGGCGATTTGCCGTAGGCATTCACAGAGTAGCCATACAGCTTGATAGCCCTCACAGTCTCTGTGGCGGGCTCATCGAGATAGTTGTCATTCAGCTCGAGCGCCATCGCGTGGCCAGTGAAGTCCTGCGAGTTATCGTCCAGTCCGTATTTCTTGTACAGCTCACGCATCGTCATTCGATTCAGAGGCACATCCTCATCCGAGTCGACCCCATCTTCTCCGGGAATCTCCATCTCGGCAATGCCAGTAAGGAAACTCTTGAACTTCAGCTTCTGGAAAAGACTCAAGAGGGGTGTGCTCATGGCCTCTTCAGCAGTGGAAGGCATCTTGGGAGTAGCTTTTGTCTTTCCATCGTAGACGAAACTGCCGTCAACACACTGGAATTCCAAATAGTTGGTGACTCCTGTGATGTACAAGATGTCCGACAACTTTCCACAAGACATAATGAACTTGGGAATCAGGTCGACACAGTAGTCACGACTGTTCCCCAGTTTCTTTTTTGCCTTCTCACTAGGCTCCTTATTGAACTTCTTGTACAACTCCTATCCATTAAAAATAATCAGATATCCGACATCTAGGTTTAGGGAGGCACAATCGCTTCCATAATAACCATTTCTATCGAGAACAATAACCTAAACACTAATCTCCAAAAAAAGATAATACCTTTTTTCCCTTCTTCGAGAGAAGGCCTGCAAGCATGCATTCCTTAAGACCTGTACCCAAAATGATACAATCATATTCTCCATCTGCTAACATAGGGTATGTCTTTCCATTCAACTCGATTGTCTGTTCCGCTGCCATTTTCAATGTTGAGCCAAAAATGTGAATGAATGAATCTGTACAGTATAAGAATCCTATCACTATCAAGACAATGAAAACCACTAAACGCAAGTTTAACAAACACAGAAAGGACTTAATAAGGACTGAAAGAATCTGTAAAAAAAGGAAACTGGAGTGCTTCTACGGCGCTGGGACGGTCCTCTGGATTCCACGCTAGTAAGGCAGCGATCAGTTCGATGGCTTTAGGATTTGATGCAGGAAGAACGCGAGTCAATCCCAGAGGTTTGAACTACGCATCACACGCTTGCCAAGAGATGACGCTCGGAAACTTGAACCCGCAGTGCCGCGCAAGTTCCATTCCCTCGGGCCACATTTCCCTTGTCGGAACGCCGAGAACAGCACAGATCTTGTAAAGTTGATCCACATCATTTTTCCCCGGAAAGAGAGGAGATCGAGACATGACCTCCGCCATAATGCATCCCACTGCCCACAAGTCCACAGCACAGTTGTAGTGATTCGAGCGCAGCAAGATTTCAGGAGCACGGTACCTAGAATCAACAGATCAGATCGATATAACCATCTAGTGGCAATATACTCCGTGAAAGGAGGACGACTGTTCATCTCGCGTGCTAGTCCAAAATCACCAATTTTCACGCTGTCTCCTTTTAGCAGGAGGTTCTCCGGCTTAATATCTCGATGAAAAACGTTATGTTTGTGTATGTACGCAACTCCCTGTAACAATTGGTATCTAGCTAGTCAAGCAATTGGACAGACTACACGATGCTTCGGAGCTGTTCTTCTGCAAAAGGACGTCTGAATCTCTCAATGCATGCGCATAAATTTTCACTCATGTGTTCCATTACAATATACAGCTTGTGGTTTTCATGAATTACTTCCTTGATGGCAACAATGTTAGGATGACAAAGATGTAGCATAATCTACAATTAGACGATCAGAATGAGATAACATACCCGAATTTCATTTAGCTGTAAGCACTCTTCCCATGTTGCGTACTCCTTCTTGATTTTCTTGATAGCTACCTATTCTGATCAGACAAAATGGGAAATAGATACAACTTCACCAGTCTTGGTGTTTACGGCTCTTACCACTACTCCAAAGGAACCTTTCCCAATTTGGTCAAGAATCTATATGAAATTGACTCAATGCAATTCATACTCTGTAGCGATTCATTTGAAGGATTAAACATCAATACATAGAAGATGTTCTGCTCTATCAAACAAACAAGCCAAACAAAATGATCTGTTGGATAATTGTTATCCAGTCCGTTATAATCAAACATAAGTAACTCCCCAGGTTTAATATCTCGTTTTGCTACTAAGAGTACATGAATTTGACCATCTATCACGTAACGTGCACTTCGAACATTCTATGAATAACACTGTACTGATACAACGACCTGTCTTTTGCATGACTCCTTGCTACTATTGTTAATCCCGCTCAGGTAACGAGCAAGATTTCCATACCGCTCAGGTATGATTACAAGAGACGTTTTGGGATTCCTTTCAATCACCCGACTTCGAAACACCTACCCACTCCGTAAAAGATCCATAATACTATCGTTACTGTTTTGCTCATTATTTGACAAAAAATCCACTTCTCCAATATACTCCGTTAACAGAGTATCCTTCTTGATAGTCTCATCTGCAACCACGACAAACCCTTGAATTTTATCTTGCCGAACGATCACAGGAACCATATATCCTTCCTTGGCGAGTCGTTTTGTTGCATCATACACAGCGCGATCGCTCTTACACATTTCTCTGAGCAAGTGACGCTGCTCATCCAAGTTCACATCGTTCATGGAAGGCTTGCATCCATCTTTGTATACCAGATCATAGCTGTAAGCAATCCCCTGCTGATACATGGCAGATGCAAGAGCAACATGCTGATTCTTAATCTTCACTGGATCTGTAGAAGGGTTATAGCACTTGAGATACCCACTGCGCTTTGAAGTAGAGGGAACTGGGGTCATGAGTGAAGCTCGTGATGCAGTGCTCGATCGTAGATAGTACTTGGATACCACAGGAATGGGCCTTTCCAATTTGAAAAAATCCACAATGAGTGACTGGCTTTCTTCCAGTTTGCGACGAACATTGGTATATCGCTGCTGGTTCTTCTCGCGGCATTTGTCGCAAAACCAATCGCCCGAAGGAACAGACGGAAGGATGGGTTTAAGGCAATATAAGTGAAATCCTTTGTTGCATTTGTCACAAATAATGATAAGATCCTCATCATCACCTTTCCCACACACTTCACACATCATTTTGTTGAATGCGATCTCACCCAAGGGTACTACACCTCCTAAACGTGCTAATCTCCGTAGGTGACCCACATTTATTCCATAAGTCTCTTCACGTAGTATTGTTAGCTTCTTTTTTGGTTTCTCGATTTCCTGTACATTGTAGAACGACAAGATATTAGGTTGGTTTTTCGTATCCTCCTGTCGTAATCTCGATCGTGTAGGCTTAGGAGTTAACCTAATTGTAATTGCCTGTAGTTATGTCCAACACTCTACTCTTGATCCTACTACGAATCTCCGACATTCCTCTTTGTCACAATGAGATTATGACTTGACTAGGCTGATTGATTTCAATAAATGAAAGGACTGTGAATATATATTACAAATAGTCTTTATTGGAGTCACGCACCAAGAGAATGTTCATCTCAAATTTGATAGAAACTTGAAAATGAGTAATATTTGAAACAAAGAGGGACCAAACAGTTTGAATAAGCAACATGATACTACTGACTTGCTTTTCATTTTTCAAATTCTTTACATTGTATTCGTACTTTCGGTGCAAGAAACACAACCAAAACAAGTGTATTTAAAACTGAAGAATTATATAAGAAATATTACTGTATTCAACCG
>JZRO01000119.1:0-17326 GCA_000963465.1 Blastocystis sp. subtype 9
TTACCTGTCTCTGAGCAAGATCAAGCAAAGGCATAACAGCAGATTGCTTATAGTTCTTCGGATATCGTTTCATGATTTCATGCACTCTCCTGTAATTATCTGCCGTGAAATCGAAAGGGGTATCGACATTGTTATCAGGAGAGTCATAGTGCTAGATAAATCAGAAATGGAGACAAAAAATAATACCTGCTTCGTAGGTCCAAAATGGAGTGCTCTCACAGCTGTCTACGAGATAACGGCAAATACTAACTATAATACAAAAGGAGCAAACTTCAAAGCTGGAACTAAACGAGCTGGAACAGAGGACAACGCGCGGAACATGATAAACGTGTATTTGTCGAGATCTACGATTTGGAGAATGAAATGTTCAGTGGTCACACTCTGACCTGATTATTAGGAATAGTATCACTGTGCGTGTCTCCCAAAATAGTGCTGATAATGAGTTGGTCTGATTGTAACTCAAAATGGATGTATCTCTGGTGGAAGACGCAGATTATGACTCATACATGCGGATGTCGTGTTATGCGAAGAGTACGGAGAACCAATTGGAGAAAACGAGTGATGTTGTGAAGCTGTCGAGTGTTGATCAGGCTGCTATGGAAATAGTTGATATGTGCAATAATAATCACTATATGATGCTTGTTGATGCTCAAGCAACGTTGCAAACAATTGAACCGGAGTTGCGAGTATGTATATTGTTCACGGATCATGTATAGCGCCTTGCTAATTTAAAGGATGATACAATGATATTTCTAATTTTTGAATCGAGAGTAATATCACTTAATGACTATCTGCATACTCTTATAACTGATCAAAACAACACATTTTATATGCTATGCGTATTTATTTAGAGTAAGCATAAGATCTCAGAAGGAGTCAGTTATGGAGGAGATAAGCACACCACTGGAAGAATCAACATCTCGATTCTTGACGTATGAAACAAAGATAACTGGACTCACTTCTGAAATAACGAGACTGAAGGTGGAGAATATGAACATGAAGAAGTCTATTAATGAACTGAAGGAGTTGCTGCATTCAAATAGTATTCCTCTTCCTGAAGAGAAAGAAATAATAGAAAAGAGGGAGAAAGAGCTACTCAAGGAGAAGCAAGTAGTGTTTCGAACTTGTTTCGAAATAGGAAATAGAGGAGAAAGAAGTAATGAACCAGGCAGTCATGCTGAAGTGGACTGATGAGGGAGTGGAAGGAATCCAGTCGTTGATCAACGAGATCAATGACTTCCAATACACGAATCTCGAAGTGTTGGACTTGTCAGGTAGCCAACGAGTTTCCTGTTACAAAGAGACTTGCACATGGGTGATAAGGGCGCTGTTCTACTAGCCAGAGTGTTTTCTCAAGGTTGGTCGCTGGTAAACATGTTCCAATTCTACTTCTCGCCGCCAACACTTCCTTGTTTACACTCCATCATTCTGTATGGAAATGATATCGGCGCAAAGGGAGCGAATACGCTCCTCTCTGCTTTCAAATACCTTCCGCAAATCGAGTTATTAGGTCTAGAGTTTCTGCGTACGTGAGCGAAAGAGACATGACCATTAGGTCGACGATTATCTTCAAGAGAAGTGGATGTCTTCAACAAGATGCAGTTGGAATCGGCTGTGTTCACCGCTACATCATTGGATCTGTCGAATCTAAACTTGGTGGATAATTTCCTTGTCCAGTGCTGTGGATACATGGATTACTTGATCGCAGAAGATGGATCGACCATCCAAAAGCTTGTTCTGAATAGTATACAAGCTAATTTCGTGATTTTTAGATAATCGATTTAAGTCACGTGGGGTGATGAAATTGGCTTCATTACTCGCTGAAGGAAAGATTCCCAACTTAGAGGTTTTGGATTTGGAAAATAATGAGATCGACGAGGAGTCCACGCACTATTTGTCCTTCAGTATTACAGAACATACGGTACCAAATCTCCACGAATTCTGCATTGGAGGAAATCCCATAGGAGACAAGGGTGTGATTCATCTTTTCCGCTATTTCAAGAGTAACAAGGTCAACTCGATAACTCGGATATCACTGGACAGTAGAGCTTTAGACCGCGATTACCGCTAGATGTCCAGATGGGCTACGAAGGGATCCGCTTCGTTAGCAACTGTGTTCTCTTTAACACTATGATGGAACTTGTGGATTTTAATATCGCAAGGAATAATATTGACTCAAGAGGATTTGTCATTATCCTGAAATCGATAGAAAGAGGTGGCTTCCCTAAATTGGAACGTTTGGATATATCTAGTACTTCTGTTGCTGTTATTGCAAATAGATAATAGTATTACTGATGACGGTGTGAATTATCTCCTTGTATCTTTATCAAAATCGCATTTGGGTGTATTGAGTCAGATTGACATAACTAGTAAGCAATATTCCACCGAGTTTAGGGATAGATAACAAGATCAGTCAGGAAATGATTGAAACTTGTACGAAAATCCTGAGTGATCAGGATCAGCTGAGGGTCAAATTCTAAATCATAGCATATTCTGTCCTGTGTGTTGAAAAAGAGATTTTCACTTTATGTAGTTACACTTTGTCTTTGAGTGATCGTTGCTACTACTGACCTATTCCAGAAGGAAAATAGGGCAATGACATTCGATCACAATACATTTGTCAAAGTATGATTGGATGCACGAATATTGTACACAACAAAACGAACCTCTTAATTGTAATATTACTCTTTGATTAGAGTTTAATTATCCTTCACAATGTATTCTTCAGTTTATTGTATAACATGCCAAACGAATATACCTAATGATCCTGATCACTCAGATGTTCTTGCTAAGCATGTTGTTCAGAAAAATCATATTCTATACTATGATAGAGAGCCAAGAAAGAGAACTGAAAAAGAGATATGTTGTGAATTCTGTTCAAATCGGAACATGTTGCTCTTGGGGTATTCTACCCGTATGAACCGATATCTGTGCATTAATTGTATTGCAAACAAGTCCTATTTTACGGCATTTCTTGACTGGAAGGATACTTATGTGTCGTGGTATCCTCTGGCCCTCTCCTCAAAGATAATTTCTTGTCTGCAGGAGAACCCTATAGCCAAGCCAACAGACTCGCCTCGTTTTCCTAAGATGTTTGCTGTGATGATGAATGGGGACGCACTGTACAAGATTTCCGAATATGTCTCGTGTAATGAATCAGAAGTCATCGACACGTATTATTCTGTCCTCGGATATGGAGACTTCAGTACTTGTGTTCGGATCAAGATCTCTGATATCCAGAGTCATAGTGAAATTCTTCCGACCTGCTGTTGTGAGATCAACTTTAAGGATGGGCCACAGCATGTGGACGCAGTGGTGGTCATGTGCAATAATGATAGTGTGGTGATTACTCTGCGAAATCTCGACGTAGAGTCAATCAACCAGAGCGGTATGTGCAGTGTCTTATTCGCAACACGCGGATGGTGCAATCCAACCATTTTTACCACCTGTGGTTTTCTGATTCAGCGGCACGTTATAGATTCGTATCTGTTGAACCGCTGGATGGGATATGGTGTCAATGAGTTGTATCGCCAGGTGTACATGAGCTCGTTCAAGGGACTCTCTCTTGGTAGCACTGAGCATAACAACTTGAGTTTTGTCGTTAAAAACATCCTGAGTATTGTGGAGTGTGGAAAAAATGCTGATCAACAAGTCGGTAGGAACTCTTTCTATCTATGAGGTCTAGAGTATGCAGCAATGACAGGAATCTCAATTAATAATTGCAGGAAGTGTCGTGTGGTGTTTCTGAGTACAAATGAGCAGATGCTGGACATGGTAACGAACTTTATAAATAAGCACTTCAACAAGGTTCGTAAAACCAATCATGAAGTATACTGTGTACGAGCATGCTCCGATACGTACCATCCATCAACTCTTGATACTAACATGGCTTGTTTCCACTCTTTATTTGAGGAATGTCGGAGTACCGATTCTCGTGATATCCTGAATTATAATTGCAAGGTACAGTATGAAAAGGTGGGGGTGTTAAGATCTCATGAGTTTGTGGCAGTTTCCATCAGCGAAATTCCTCTTATTACTCGATTACCTCAATGTTGCTACATTTGTCTGGATGCAGAGTATATGTCGAATGCTCGCTTAGCGGGACTGATTCCTTATGCATCGCAAATGATATTATTCTGTAGAAAGCAGAAGTTCGAAGCAGCGAATGTGACAGCAGATGGAATCAGTGGGTTGGCAACTTCCTATTTAGTGGATCATCATACTCCAGTAGTGAGTATTCACAAACCATTGATCACATTGTATGAGAGTACGCAGTTGCAGGAACGAGATGAATCAAAATTCGAACCTGTAAACTCGAACGATTATCAGGACCTTCCTTTGACAACAGAGTCGAATAAGACTTTGTCCCCCGAAGAAACTTCTGACAAAAAGAAGAAACGGAACAAGAGGCGAAACAAGAGGGGTAACCACTCAAACTCATCAAACAAGGAAAACAGTTCACCTCAGCCAGTAGTGGCTCCAAAGAGTGCAGCTGAGAAACCAGAAGAATTAGTTAAGAAGGATGAGGCATCTAAAGAAGTTCACTCTGCTGTTCAAAATAGTGGTAACCACACAGAAAAGAAAACCCATCATCGAAAGAGAAAGTCTGCCAATACTCCTAAGAATGAAGCAAGTGCAAAGAAAGAAGAGAAACCTCTCAAGAATGATGAAGGAGAAAAAGTAGTTGTACCAACTACGCAGAATGAAACAAAAGAAGCTCAGAAGGGAGATGTCAAGAATGCGAGTCCAGATCCAAAAACAGATAAAGTAGTTATCGAAGCAAAGCCTCGTCGTAATGGAAGGGATCAAAAGCGACGGGAAAATAGAAGGGCTCGTGATAGGAAAGATAATGCTTCCAGAGAGCAGTTAAGTTCAGGACCTGTAGAGAAGAAAGAAAAGGAAGTACAGAAAGAGAAGGCGATTGAAGAAGGAACAAGTGAAGTTGGACCTAAGGTTGCTCCTAAAGGATTAGAGAAAAGTAGTGCTGATGTCTCAGTAGTGTTGGAAAAGAGAGAGGGAAAAGAAGCTGATGATAGAGAAGTTGTTAATGAAGAAAGTAAGGAGGGTAAAATTGAAGAGAAAGAAGTTGTGAAGAAGGAGAGCAAAGTGGAAAAAGGAGATAAAAGTGAGAAAGAGGGTGAAGAAAAAGCAGAGAATATGGTGGTAAATGAAGGTATAACTGAGGAACAGAAAGAAGTTGTAAAGGAAGTAGAAAAGAAAGAAACTGAAGTTATTGATGAAATTAAAGAGAGGAAAGAAGAAGATGAGGTTGCAAACGAAGATATATCTGAAGAAAAGAATGAAGTAGAAGAAGAGGTTATTAACGAAGCTATTAATGAGAATGAAGAAAAGAGAGAATTAGAAGTTGTAAATGAAGCTGTAACTGAAGAAAAGAGAGAAGAGGTTATTAATGAAGCTGCTAATGAAACTGAAGAAAAGAAAGTAGAAGAAGAGGTTATTAACGAAGCTGTTAGAGAGAATGAAGAAAAGAACGAATTAGATATTGTTAATGAAGCTATAACTGAAGAAAAGAGAGAAGAAACTATCGATGAAGAGATGCCCGAGAAAAAGAAAGAAGTAGAAACGAAAGTTGTAAATGAAGAGAAGAATGAAGGAGAAGAGGTTATTAATGAAGCTGTTAGAGAGAATGAAGAAAAGAAAGAATTAGAGGTTATTAATGAAGAGATACCTGAGGAAAAGAAAGAAAATGTGGTTGCTAGTGAATTAATGAATGAAGTTATTAATGAGATTGAAGAGAAGGTAAAGACTGAGGTTGTAAATGATTTAATGAATGAAATAGAAGATAAAATAGATAATCTAGTTGTGAATGAGGTACTAAATGAAGTAGAGAAAATAAAGACTGAGACTATTAAAGAAGATGTACCTGAAAAGAAAGAAGAGGAAAAGGAAATTGAGAATACTGTTAATGAAGATATAACTGAGGAAAAGAAAGACGTTCCTGAGTTAGAGACTACAGCCAAAGAGGATGGCTCGGTTCTTACAGTCGAGAATGAGAGGACTGAGATAGAAAATAAAGAGAAAAGTGAAGAGGCAATCATTTGTGATGCGGAGATGGAGGAGAAAGTAGAGAAAGAGGAGAAGATTGAAAAGAGTGAGAAAGCTAGTTCCGAAGTCGGAGAAATAGAAACTGAAACAGTTCCTAAAGATGCAGGTGAAGCGAAAGAAGCAAATCCTCCAAAGGGTTACATCCCTGCTATTTTTAATGACAGCACTCAAGCAGTGTTTAACCCTCCTGGTCCAATCACTCAATCAAATCCAGTTCAAACCAACTCTGACATCTATCATGAAGTTAAACAATATGACGATGAGTTACTGATGTCTCCAGAACTCTCCAGTGAAGCGGGCTTTGCTGAAAAAGAATTCGATCTGCCATCAGTAACTACTGAGATTTCACCTATTCAAATTCCCAATGTTGTACCCTCTTATGTCATCAAACCCCCTCAGAATCCCTCTCCCGACAAGACGCCATCTGTAACGGATCTCTCGAATTCTGCAGAAACAGTTACTCCTTCCGCTGCACCTACAGCTCCACCAAAGAAAAGTGACAATCCTCTAATGTTACCGTACATTCCTGGCTTTCCTCATATGTAATGCTCTCTTTGTTAAACAAACAACACAATTCTTTATAGAGTGATGCAAAATCCAGTCGGTCAGCAAACTCACACCATATCCTGTACCACCCTGAGGAATCCAATCCATAGGCTTAGAGGTCATTGCAGTTCCAGCAATATCCAAATGTGCCCATGGCAGATCATCTTTCACAAATTGCTTCAAGAAGGCAGCAGCTGTACACGCACCACCATCACGTCCCTCTCCCATGTTTCGCAGATCAGCTACCTTGCTATCCAGTATCTCCTGCTCATGCTCCTCTTCGATTGGCATGTGCCAGCAACGCTCGTGTGTACGCTTGCCACTCTCCACAAGTTCATCCACTAGTCTCTCATTATTTCCAAAGAGTCCTGCAGTATACTGGCCCAATCCCACACAGATGGCTCCAGTAAGGGTGCAGATATCCACCATGCAGTCAATCTCGTAATGTTCCTGCACATACGACATTGCATCTGCGAGGATCAATCGACCCTCCGCATCCGTGTTGCACACCTCCACATACCGACCCTACAGATCACGGCCCGCTCGTTTTCTCACGTCAAATGACTTCAAAATGCACCCAGGTCTGTATGACTTGCTGCCTATCATATTCTCCACTGCAGGAATCGCCACCACAAGGTTTACCGGTGCGTTCATCTTTGCCAGCGTATCGAGTGTACCCAGCGCAGCTGCCGCGCCGCCCATGTCAAGCTGCATATCTTCAATGTGCCCCGTGGGCTTCAGATTCAACCCACCTGCATCGAAGCAAACACCTTTGCCTACAATCGCGCTGAACTTCTTCTGCGAGCGATCTCCACTACAGAATGAGCAGGAGTGTGCAAACCGACATATAGCACATCAGAATCAGTCGAGGAGCGCAGGTGGATCCCATTCCAACGGCCTCAATCATGTTCAGACCTTCGCTGTGCAGATCTGGAGCCTATGTGACATGAGGTCGATGCGTCTACTTGCAGCACTTTGAACTCCACGTTCGCTTTCTCGCACACTCGGCGGCAGAGCAGCTCCAGAGAACGAGGGTTCATCTCGCTGGACTGTTCGTTCGCCCACACTCGAGCATTCACTGTTCCTTCGCCGACGAGTGCTCCGTAGTTGATTGCTTGCTCAACCAGAGTCACCTGGTCATCGGTAAGAGGCTTGCTGGGAACGAAGTCGACGTTCTTGAGGAGCGTTTTGCTCTTCTCCTTTGTGGTGAAGTACTTTCCGTCGTGCATCAGGTGGTTTGAGCACACCACAATCTAGAGAGGAGGGCGAGCGAGCGAGCTACATTAGCCATTGCCTTCGCAATGTCCGCTGCTTGGAGAGAAGCGATGGACGGGATTTCCATCACAGCAGAGGTCTGGTCCATTCCCTGAAGATAGGTAGTGGCTGTATTGACGCACTTCCGGATCATCTACAGATGCCAGAGAGAGAACAGAGCAACGTTCAGAGTCACACTCTTCTCTTTACCCACTGAAACGAGAAGATAGCGGTCGCGGAAGACAGATCCGAGATTTGCATTCCAGACGGTTTCGCTATACCTCACACGACAACTACATCAAAAACTCTGGAATCATCACAGTACAGGCACTTCGAGGTGTAACCTTGAGATTCTCGAGCTGGGAAGAGATCGTTGGGTTCTAGAAGGTAAAGCAAGAAGAATCCTCGAACAATATTCAATGTGGATGCTTTTAGCATCGTCAACTCCTCCTCTGTCACAAATTTGACAGTAATAGGAGCTGCAGGTACATCTAATCACTTATACGCAAGGGAAAGTAGAAACTTGCTTCAAGACGTGGAATGAAGTTGATACTCATCCGCTGAGAAATCTGTGGTATTTTCAACGATGCAATCGAACTCGCCATTCGTTTACAAACCTTTAGCATTTTTATTGTACTTCGCCCACTTTTGAAACTCCTTTTCTAACAAACATGGCACTTCCATATATCGTTTCCAAATCGGTCTTTCCCATCTCCCAAGATTCCTCCTGTATGGATGCGAGGAGCAATGTTCATGCTCATGAGTTCCTGGAAGAGCAGTTTACAAGCATAAGGAATCTCTACCTTGGAAAACTACATTCAATCCCTGCCACGCCGCCTACACGAGTCTTATTATCACAGTTTTTGCAGATATAAGTGTTGTCCTCCATCGTACAAATAAGTCCACAGTCATCGCAGATCGTCACCACGTAGGGATCTGACGAGTAGAAGAAGCGCTCTCGTACCAGCTGGGACGCTCCATAGGCAATGAGGACATCACGCTCCATTTCTCCCATTCGCAGACCACCATCTCTCGACCTTCCCTCCATCGGCTGTCGCCTGTTGTTAAGTCACACACACTCAGCTATTCAGGATATACTAACATGCTGTTCAGTCCTCGCGCACGAGCGTGGATCTTGTCGTCCACCAGATGCTTCAGTCGCTGGTAGAAAGTGGGTCCCATGAACACTCGCGCCTCCAGTCGACGACCTGTGTGTCCATTGTACAAAACTTCGTATCCGCGCTTCTGATAGCCTTCGTTGTGCAGCTGATTGGAAATGTCCTCCACAGTGACATCGCTGAACGCAGTACCATCGCCTTCACGTGCCTGCAACGCTGCACATTTCCCTAAAAGACATTCGATCAGCTGACCGATGGTCATTCGAGAAGGAATAGCGTGTGGATTCATGATGACATCGGGCACGATTCCCTCTTCTGTGAAGGGCAAATCTTCTTGCCGATAGGTCATTCCAATCGTACCCTTCTGACCATGTCGAGAGCTCAGCTTGTCACCAATCTGCGGAATTCGGACCGATCGCACCTTCACCTTCACGAACCGATACCCCTTCTCGTTGGTGGTGAGCATGACCTCATCAACCACACCATTTTCCGCATGACGAAGTCCTGTGCTGCTGTCCTTCAGCTTGGACTGACCACGCACGTTCATCTCGCCGCTCGGAGTGACCTTACCGATCAGGACACTATCGCCTGTTACCTTTGACCCCTACAGCTCACCCTTGCCAAGAAATCCCACTGGCCATACGAGACCATCCTCATCCAGATGCTCGTAGAGTCCCTCCACTTTCGCCATCGAACACTTGACCGACAGAGGCTTACAGAACCGCTCGTTTCCTGTGGAGACATTGTTGATGCTGATCGATGCGGTGGTGGTGTCCTGACGAGTCTCGGTGTCCTGGTAAGTTCGATAGAAGATGGATCGGAAGAGACCTCGCTCGATGGCAGATTGATTGAGAATCAGCGAATCCTCCTGGTTGTATCCAGAGTAGCAGCAGATAGCCACCACGCAGTTGCACCCAGCAGGCAACTCCTTGAATCGCAAGTAGGTCATCGCCTTCGTCGTGACTAAGGGACGTTGGGGGTAGGACAACACATGGGCTGTGGTGTCCATTCGCTGGCGGAAGTTGCTGACATACACTCCCATTGCCTGCTTTCCCATAGCCGACTGGTAGGTATTACGAGGAGACTGGTTGTGGTCAGGGAAAGGAATGATGGATGCGCACACACCCAAAATCATGGAAGGATGGATTTCGCAGTGGGTGTACGTTGTACAACTACGATTCTCGACACTTGCTCGCATTGACTTGAGATCCATGCCAATCATGCAGTACTCCTCCTCCTCTGCAGACACATACTCAATCAGTCGCCGCTTCACGAGCTTTGAAAACATCTTCTCTGGCTTCAGCCCATACAGGTCATTCTTATGAATCTTCACCTGCTGTGTGACAGGATCAACTACATAGAGTGGTCGGCAGCATCGACCTGCGTCTGCAGTGATGCGCAGCTCCCTTTCCTGGATGTCATACACCACAGAGACATCGATATCGAAGTCCCGACGGTGCTCCAGGATGATCTTGGGATCGCGATGGATGCCTACCCACACGCCATTCACAAACACCTTTGTTGTACTGGGGATCAGTGAGGACGCAATGGTCTCCAGCTCCTCCACGCCATTGTTCTCAAGAATGCGGTAAATATCGTCCACCTACGAGTAATGGATCCTGCCTGAACACACGGATTTCCCAACCGAAATATAGCACATCAGAGCGAGGTTCTTCACAATACCGCAGGCTTGTCCTTCAGGAGTTTCTGCGGGACACATCATACCCCATTGTGTGCTGTGCAAAAGACGAGGCTTCGTCACTTTGCTGGTGGTATCAATAGGCGATTTGAGACGACGGAGATTCGAGAGCGATGATGCGTAAGTCAGTCGATTTAACGACTGAGAAATACCTGTCGTCGTTGGCATGCCGCGCGATCGATCTCCCCAGTTACCAGTGGCGAATGAATATTTGAGACCATCCGAAATGATATTTGACTGCATATCACACAGACACTTCATACTACCTTGGAGTCTGTCATGAGATTAAATGATCTTCCTCTGCGACTATTCACTTCCTTCTTCAGGCGGCGACTCAGCTCCTATGCATCACGCCAACCCCACACTTCTACTCTAGCGAAACGATAAAGAAGACCGTGGAAGAGACGAGCAATCATTGGACCCGCAAGATCCATTCGTTTGTTACTGATGTGGTCTCGATCTTCCTGCTCATTTCGGTTCAGAGAGCAATTTAGAAGTTTGTGGATCATGTAGCCGAGATAGTACGCCTTTTTGATATTGCTGCTGGTTCCAAACTTCACACTGATGTGGGGGAGGAAGTTCTTCTGTAGGAGACTGCGAGCGTAGCTCACACGGTGCGCTTTGCTGAGCGTGCCATTGTTATCATCGGTTACTTTGGGACATCGATTGGCAATGTAATCCAGGGCATCCTAGGGATCACCCACGCACCTCACCATCACAGTCTGCGTTCGAATCTCTGCTGCTTCCACGAGCGAGGGTCGGAATCGCTCCATCATCTCCACATCATCAAAATTCTACAGCTCACTGATGCAGACCACCTCTACATAGCAGATATGTTCGATAATGGATCGGTCTTCGATGCACCCCAAGGCTCGGAAAAGAATGCACACAGGCACTCCTTCGCTCAGACTCGGCAGTTGCGCCCAAATGCAGTATTTGTTTTTGATCTGCGCTTTCGACGAATGAGCGTACATGCCCAGCGACAGCACCTGGGGCGGGAAACTGTTGTTCTCCGGACCACTTCGAATCTCGGCAGTCCATGAGTACTTCGACGGCTGGCGCTTCTCGAACACATACACCTTGTTGGTGGTCTGTCTCTCCTGGGCGATGATAGCCTTCTCGCTCCCGTTGATGATGAAGTAGCCTCCCTGGTCGTAGATGCACTCGCCCACGCTTGCACGACGTTCGTCACTCAGGCCATAGAGGTTGCACGCCTCCGAGTGGAGCATCACGGGAATCTACTCATCACATCACCGGCCAGAGAAAACCGTGCACAAACGGATATTCATTGACTTCGAAATTGGATCGAAACTCTCACTGTTCTTTACGTGGGACGTCGTCTGTGTCATTTCAACATATATAGAAGAGGCGTAGGTCAAGTTTCGTAGCCGGGCTTCACGGGGCCACAACTTACTCGAGTTGCCAAACGAAGTAGCCGCAACAGTTGGTCGTGATGCTTGTACATTCCCCATTGTAATAGATACTTTAATCTGGTCCTCATCGTTATCATCTCGGGTACTATACTAAGACATCAGTATTTAGAGACAAACACTTGCCTGCGCTTGTGACACGGCTTCAATACCTCTATCTGACTGATCCTGAATTTGCTGACTTATCGTCATGTTCATAAAGGTATTGAAGGAGTCAAGTTGCTGACTCACAAGCCCTTTCTCAAGAAAAAACGAATTTATAATAGTCCATGTGTCATCCTATACAAAAAACCTCCACATTACCCCAAACCTCGGTAATCTCTTCTCCCTCCTCCTCCTCCATCATGAAACTACTATCTTGAGACTGATCTTCAATATCCATAATTCCAATAGAGTTATGTATCAAATTCAACGAGAATTTGCCTTTTCTTAAGGCAACAAAATACCGCGGTTATGGTAACAAACAATTTAAAGACACTTCACTCATCATCCGAATCGATTTCCTTCTCATCTTCGGATCCTGAATCCGAAACTTCCTCCTGTTGCATTTTCTGTATTCGTGCGATGATATCAGTCGCTTTATTAAAACATCCATTCGTATCTTTTCCGCAGACAAAGCACTTCGATGTGGTGCGATAGTGATCCAGTGCGCATTTCTCACAGAAATAGTGACCACAACTACGTTCCAGAC
Source organism: Blastocystis sp. subtype 9 (assembly GCA_000963465.1). Taxonomy (NCBI): domain Eukaryota; class Bigyra; order Opalinata; family Blastocystidae; genus Blastocystis; species Blastocystis sp. subtype 9. The sequence goes on from JZRO01000119.1 coordinate 12,805, forward strand.
AGCTATCGAATCTACTTTGTAACGACCGGTTTCGTAAATGGTTGTCTGCAGATGAAGCACGCGAAGGGCAGTTCCTCTTCGTCGCTGCTTTCAATGACGTATTTGTTGTCCTCATCTTCCGATGGCTCTCCTCGTTCCCTCCGTTTCCGCTTCTCCTCCTGCTCTCTGTTCCAATCACGCTCCTACGTTCAGAGATGCCAAAAAACCCCACGATTTCCCACCCGCTTTTGTAGTCGCCACGGTCGTGGAGAAAGATGCATGAGTCGCCGAATGCGCAGTAGCCCGTCTCCTTGTAGTCCTTGCAGACGTCAGGCTGATAGTCGAAGCGGTTGCTGATGGCGATGTGGCTTGTAGCACGGATGGGACCTTGTGTTCCCGTAAACTTGTTGTTTGACAGCTCGGCCTCTGTCTTCTTTATGTACTGATGATACCCGGTCGATCCGCGGTAGATTTTGGGGTCCTAACACTAAGTGCTTGAAACAATAGATACCAATTGCTCACCTCTGTCTTCCGCTTCCTGTTGCATGGATCTCTGTCTCTTGAGGAGAGAGACCTTGTCGCTACATGAAAAAAACAATAGAAGCTTTACTGTTCGGTATCTTCATACCCGAGTGTCGTTGTTATGCCTCCAGATGCCTCAAACCGCTTATTTGACATATCAGACTTAATTGTTCTAATCATAATAACCAACTCAGCGGCAATTACAAGTTCACTTCTTTTGGCTTTAATTTGATAGATGAGAGCATGTTAATCTATGCATAGGACTATACAACAAAATATACCTTTTGTTTCTTGGAATCGTCAGTAATAACACTTACTTCGTCCTCTGAACTATTATCATCAGTTTTTCGCAAATTCGCATTTCTTCGTTTCTTTTTAAACTGCAAAGACATTTTAATTATACTAAAAATGTTTTTAGGAAACAAATAGTCACTTATTCTGTCTTCTGTCTTCTTTCATCTTCATCTAGCTGAATAATACTCTTGGAACTGTCAAAAAGAGCAACCAGCGATACGACCTGCTTAAACACAAAAACTGGCAAGAAGCCAATATTGAAGAACCTCCAAACTGGCTTCCAGTAGGTGGATATCATACCCTTGTCAATGCTACCATTCAGACAGTACTCCAAAGCATACTAGTAAAGCATATAATTACTAAAAATCCACGTCTCATTCATAAGACAGACAAAAAAGAGGGAGTAAGGGACTACATAGTAGAAGCGAAGGATCCATGGACGCTCCTTCTCAATTGCTTTGTGGCTCTTTCCAACCAACGTTGCTCTTTGCATCAACAATAGGATATAAACCATACGCGTACATCTGTATCCAATGACTTGTTATTTCAAGAATCAGCATTAAAATGATGAAGAACTTGTACTGCGGGTAGATATTTGCCAAACACAAATATAATGCACACGTACAAAACCTGTCACAAACCATATCAAGAACAGCTCCGAAGTGCGAACCTATAGGATAAAACCTACACAAAAGAAAAACATTCGTTGAGTCTTCTCGCAGCAACACCATCACAAGCATCCAAAATATAACTAATAAAATATAATAAGCAGCATAAACTATGTATTAGGTGAACGTGATGATCTGACCTGGGATTTGTGTCGACAAAGAAGAAGCTAGCAATTCCAGTTACAGCACGAACGTAACCGATAATATTAGGCAAAAACAGTGCAACGGATACCATTAGTTTTGTACAACACAAATATACCAATCAAAAGAAATAATGGCAAAAATCAGAGATAATTTCAAAATCAATTGGATTATCGAACAAACATATTCTTAGATTATTCACTTGCAAGAAGCGGGCTTTTCTCCTGTATAAGCATCACAAATCATCTGGAAGAAATCATCAGTTTCACCCATAACTTTGCCATCAACAACAACCCAAGGAACCCATTTATGATCAGCAGGAGTCTTATCAGCTGCAATTAAGTGAAGAGCAGGTCCTTCTGTTCCCTTAGCACAGGTGAGAATGGTTTCAGCATCAATTCCAGCTTCAGCAGCACATTTCTTTACACCTTCATCAGAAAAATCAACAGAAGTTTCTTGACAAAGAATGAATTGCCACCAATTCTCAGGATAATGTTCTTGAGAACAAAGTTCGACAAAATTACCATAACACTCTTGTTCACCATGCTGGCATTGGAAAGTAGGAGGATCTCTGCTAATAACATGAGCATTTCCATAAGGAACCAATTCCAAATCAGTGATAGCCATCAAATCTTCAGTTTCGTGGAGTTTAACGAGATCACCCGTGATGAAATACTCGCAACCAGGGCAATAAGATTCAAAATAGAGAGTAGCCTTCACCTTAGGAGCCTATACCGTAAACGAAAATAGAGTAAACTAACAGCAGAGGCAGCAGCAATAATAGCCAGAATGAGAATCAAAGATCGAGAAAGCATACCAAAAAAAAATTGGATCAATATTGCGAAAGGTATTAAGAAAACCCGATCAATGATGGTACATTCTGATTGGATACTATCAGAGACGCTCTAATGCGTTCGTAACAGCCGTCAAGATATTTCACACTAGCTTAATAAAAGAACCATTACTGTCTTTGCTGCAGGAATACTGAGACATGTAACTAATATCGAAAACATATTACAGTACAGCCAAGATCCACTACCTGTATGTATCGTCCACACACTAAATGACAGGTAAATGTTTGGTTTAGTGGAATATCTTGAAAAGCTTTGCCGCAGTACTGTACTTATTTCTATCGATGTAGTTCTGCCTTTCATGGAGTTGTGATAGAAATACAGAATATCTCCATTCATTTCGTATAATGCTCTCAGTGGGTTTGAAACAAACACAACACCAGCTATTATTTCGATATATCAGAGACGTAAAATTGCTCGTTATTCTCTACATACCACCTGCAAACGTAGACCGATGCCATAGGATCCAAGGAAAGATAATAACACTGGTCTCAGAATACCACTTAGAATGCATATGCTTAGGAGATAACGTATTTTATGAGAACGGTGCGTAACTTTGCATCACACAGAGGAGCTTTAGAGATCCCATAAACTGTTTCGAATGTGATGCCAAGCTAGCGGAGGATTGGCTGAACCAATTTCTGGTTCAGCCTGTGTCATATCCTGAGAATGTAACACATAATAATTATCATGTACGCTCTTCTTTTCACTTTGGTTGTGTTGTCTATTGCAACAGCTGATAGACATGCTATTATCATTGCTCCCAGGGACAACTGGTATGACTACGGTGTCCAGTCGGAGAGTTGCCGTATGTACAAAGATCTGATTGCTGGAGGTATGAAGGCTGAGAATATTGTTCTCATGAGCACTCGTTCGGTTAGTGATTCTGAAGAAAACCCTTTCCCTGGTGAGCTTTTCACTGATGACTCTCCTGATGCTCCCGGAAAGGATTATGCCAACGGATGCGTTGAGTACATTGACTATGAATCGGAGGACATGAGCGGCAAGGTCATGCTCGCCATCATGAGAGGCGATGTCGAGGCTCTTAAGGAGATCACTGGAAAGGAGAATCCTAAGGCTCTTTCCTCCACTGCTGAGGATGATGTCATGCTGTATTTCACTTCCCACGGAGGTCCTGGAAGCATCCTCGTCGGATCTTCCACTGTTGACGAGCAGGAGCTCATTAGCACGATCAAGTACATGTACGATCACAAGATGTACAAGCGCTTCCTGTTCTTGCTGGAGGCTTGCTACTCTGGATCTATGTTCGTCAATCTCCCTGCTGACTGGAACGTGTATGCCTTGACCGCTGCTGATCCGTACCACTCCTCCTACGAGTCGCACTGCCCTCCCAATGATGTTGTGGACGGAAAGGCCCTCGGCACCTGCTTGTCCTGCTACTGGGATAATGCCATGGAGTGGTTCCTGGAGGGTGGAACTGAGCACACTCTGAACGAGCTCCACAAGCACATCCACGACAAGGTGAGCGAGTCGAGCAGCCAGAATGCTAGTCAGTACGGAGCCATTGAGGAGATGGGAGATCTTCCTCTGAGCACTTTCATGGGTGATGTGCCTGCTGGTCGTTTGAATGCCCGCAGGGTGGACAATTCTGAGAAGATCCAGAAGGCCGAGGTGCCTGCTCATCTCGCCAAGTGGAAGGCCATTCGTGCCTCTGCTTCTGAGAAGAAGAGCGCTCTGGAGGCCTACGAGAAGATTCTGATGGCCGAGGCCAAGAAGGAGGTGGAGTTGATGAGACTTGGACGCATGCTCATGAACGAGAAGGCTGCTGACAACGCTCTGAAGACCCCTGCTGAGAGCTACTCTGCTTCTTGCGTTGCTGACCTTGGTAAGATGCTGGTGAAGAAGTGCGGACACACTTATCCTTTCAGCGAGAAGACTATGAACATGCTGAAGAACATTTGCCTGCCTGGTCTGTCTGTGCCGAACGTGGACTACACTCAGATTTGCATGTAAATCAGTTTGATTGTTTGTTTAACAAGCCCTTTCTAGTAAATGAATTTGAAGTGATTGGAACAAAGAGACAGTAAAAGAACACTTAATCAGTAT
>JZRO01000121.1:0-18217 GCA_000963465.1 Blastocystis sp. subtype 9
GGAGCTCTCCGTTGTTTTCCTGTGATCCATACGGAATGTTCTTGCGTTGGAACTGGACCATTCGATGAATAGGGAAGGAAAGCTGAGAAGCTGCAGCAAGTGCAACGATCAACAGAATGGTTGCGAATTTCTTTTTCTGAGACCGATAGAAATCACCTTACCATATCAACAAGAAATAGAATTCGTATCAATGGAAAAAACAACTGAAAACGAAAGATGGAAGTGATAATTATTTAGATATTAGTTCCAAAGAGAGTAAATAGTTGCAGTGTAGGTTTGAAGTCACGAAAGAAGGAAGTAGATAAACACAACAAAGGTTCTATTATTTCTCTACTCCTTCTGTGTGAAGTCCATTGCGAATACTTTTTAGAAGAATTTACTCCAGAAAACAGCTTTTCATAATCCCAAACTACTCTATGGTTGTTGGAACTACAAACACTGTACCAGCTCCATATTACAAGTATTACCTGCTAAGAAAGGAACATAGGAGTATTTATTCCTGCTGACTAGAGAATACAATTCAAAATGGTAGTGAGGATTATCATTGTAACAAAACACCTCCGAAAAATGTAACAGCGCAGTAATTGAAAGAGAATAGACAAGTGGCAATGTTCTATAGAATAATCATTTATTGCCTAATCTATAATTTCGTAGTAGAGTTTCATTCTTCGTGTTTGTCCACCACTATTTTCTGTGTCGTTTTCGTTTTGTTTTATATTTATCATTGCAAATAGCCTTTTTGTAATGAGTAGTGAAACAGTGGATAATTCTATTGCTGTACAGGGACAGAGTCTATTTGGACGTCCAACTTCTGTACTATTTGTGAGTTTGTATCACCTGTAGCAGGTAGAAAAGGTGGAAAGAAGTCGAGAAGCTTTGCTATTGCGCCTGGAGCAGATGAACAATGTTTGACTTTGTGACATTAGGCTTATGAAATAGAAAGAGAGGGAGTTACAGGACTCTAATGAAATAGAAAAGTCAGAGAGCGATTCCTCTACCAGTTCCTCCTCCGCACATTCGACGACAAAGAGTCATGCTATTCCCATTAAGAAAAAGTACAGTTTGTTCTGCTGCTTGATGGTAGGAATCGTCCAGCAAATCATGAAGGTCGTGGCTTTACAGATGATAGTAATTTAGCAGTTGTAGTGTAACATTTAGTGATGTTTTTTGCCACCGCCTGTCTCTCGTGCAGTAGCGATGAAAGTGAAGGTAAGAATGTGGATGAACCTGTATTGGAAGATTAATTTGTTAAATGTAGTTTGTGCCTCCTCATTTGCAGCAATACGATTCCTTCACTTTTCGCTCTTATGTTTGATTATGTCGCTTCTGGGGGTTAAATGTATTCTACTGTTTGTGAGCTGTTTCTTCGTATCAAACACAATATAGCAAAGGTTTTCCTAAGTCCTCAAACTTGATTAGCGTCTTTCCGACTAATACACGATGAGCAGGGGGTGGAGAAGGGGTAGAGGGATCATCCACTTTTTCCGAAATGGTCTGCTTCTTCTTGAGAGGCGAGGATGTAAACAAAAAGGTGGCAACAATTCCAGTAACAGCACCACAAACATTGTATTGCCAGCAAGCAGTAGACGATGGAATAAGATCAAAATAGAGTAGTATTACCATGAGGATGGTCACTACGACAGCTATGATGAACGACTCGACTCTATTCTTAACGGTGGCAAGCACAGCTACCCATACTTAGTGCAATGAACAGGATAGCCGATGTCGGTGATCAGAGAAAAGTAAATATTCATCAGGAGACCACATGTCCAGCCTTGGTGAGAGAGAGACAGAAAGAGTACCAGTAATGCCGTTCATTCGGGAATTTCCAAAAACCCAACTTAACAGATTTCCGAGAATGATGATAAACAGGGAAATGTAAAGAAAGCGAAGATTCCCACGTACGATTACACAGAGGGCACAGATCAAGAAGAACAAAACAATAGTATTCAGATGGCCAACGTTATCATGAATAAATGTACATGTAAAAATTGCCCATATCCTTTCAATCTACGATGAAGAACGAAATCGCACAAACTACCTTTCTAGGGTACAAACTCAACTTTCTGTCAATCGAATCATCTGATAGTTTATTTATAAGCTAGGTAGAAATATAGTACAATCATTACCACAAAAGCATAAAGTAGAATAATTATGGATAGAACAATAGCTAGTTTCGGAATTACAATGGTTTTCATTGTATGTACTATGTAACACCTAGGAAACACAATAAACATGTTGTATTTGCATCAGACGGATTCCGAGGACTCGTCGATCTTGCAGTGCCGTTCGTATTATCACTCAGAGAAGTCAAAGGAGCCTTAGGTACATCACTGTCAATAGTACTCTACAGATAACACTAGGAGTAGTTTAGGGACTACATTTTGTTGATACATGAATTGTAATTTCTGGTCTAATAGTAAAAAACTATAAAATGCAAGGAGTAAGTGAGGATTTTTTGACATATTTTGTAAAAACAGTTTTTATTTTTTTCTGATGAGCTCTGTGGAGAAGGAAGATACAAAGAGTGAACATGCCAAATGTTCTATCCTTTATGGAGATGATGAAGCTGTGTCTGAACATCTTATGGAAGCATTGTCAGGAGTAAGGAGACACCGAAAACGGGAAATTCAGTTGCTTATTCTCACTGGCTCGCGCGAAAGAGCTTTCAGCCTGTTTTCTTCTTTCTGCAATCGAATCCAGTCGACACAGCTGCTCTGCCATGTGTCGGTCGGCTCAGTAAAATACGAAAGAGATCTAAAGGCACTTCATTTCGGTGTTGACATTTTAATCATAACTCCTGGCCGTCTTCTCAGACTCTACAGAGGAAATGAGACTTGTTTTTCCACAATTCGTTGCATTTATTTAGATCAGGCCGATGTCCTGTTTTATCGATCGGTCGTGAAACGAGTTGTTTTTTTACTCCGTTCTAATGGCTAGACGAGAGAATGCTGCTCTCTATTTCCCCTAGAAACTGTGAGTGTGTTTATTCCCCTGTGCGATCGTTCTGGAATTCGTTCTGCAGAAAAGGAGAACATTAAAGGTACTCTCCAGAAATGGGGCTATTGTGTGGAGTCGGAAACCGTGCTCCCTTCTTCTGTGGTGCAAAATGACTCTATTTTCATTCCGTCAATTTACTGGCTTCTTCCAGATGAAGGTGAAGATGCATTTATTCTATGACAACTAGAGAGCCTTTCGATCGCAAAACGAATTCCATACGCAGTGTACAGCATCAACGATGCATTTTCGAAGCAAGCTCGATGTCTCGCTGTGACATCTTTCTCTGAATATAATCTAAACTACCTCCTCTCATTTCTCTTGGAGAACAGAGATGTCATCCATGGAGATGATATAAACATACTTTGTCTGAGCGAAAGCAACATCCACAAAGAGATTCGGTCCAGAATTCAAATGTTACTCGACGCGAAGAAATCGCTCTCAACCCGAATTATTCTGATTATTCATGATTGTTTGATTCCTATTCTCCATTCTTTTCATTGCTGTGACAGCATTCTTAATTTAGATATTCCACTTTCTGAGAGAATTTTAGTAAACCGCCAAGCACTTCTCGACCAATCAGACCCACGGTGTGTGTATTTGATAAGTAGATTGCAGGAAGACGCATTGACCAGTCTTTTCGCAAAGCACAACTCTATACTTGAGAAGTGGAACGATAATGTTGATTTAACAAGAGAACGAACGGTCTCAGATCGATTTGCTCGCAAAAGGCGGGAATTGCGTGATGGTGTGGTGGATGGAGAGGACATCGATATTAATGCGCTCTCTGAAAAAGAAAAGCATGCATTGTTTTATCAGAATGAAGAGAGCGAGATAGTGGATCCTCCTCAAGAAAATTTCGTCGAGTTAAACATGAATGAATTGGACACTACTGAACTGGACAATTTGGAGGAGGATCTGAAGAACTCTCGGCGGAAGAATGTGATGGTTCCAATGACTCCACTAAATCCGTTGTATTCTATATTTAATCCATTTTGTACCAATGGAATCTACCAGTGGTATTCTCCATTTTTTTATTTCTATTTGTTGAATCATGCTTTCGCTAACTAGACCAGCCTTTAAGAACACATACAGAGCAATCTCTGCAGTTCCTGTAGTATTGCTGAGATCTTAATGATATTAGTATTTTAGTGTATCTCATCGGTCCTTTAGTGAAACTGTATGCCAGAAAACAGAGAAAGAAATGATGAATGCGTTTCCCGAAGTATGTTGCTTCAAAATGATATGATCAAATAGATGAAACAAGCTGGAGATTTGGTAGAGAAGCGTGTGTTCAAAGAAGCAGAACAGTTGTATTCAAGAGTGTATGATATTGTGTCTTCATTTAGTCCTGAAAATAGTCCAATGATCGACGTCGTAAATCGGAAGTTCGTTTCCTTTGTCTATTCAAGTGTAGGAAGTTGGAATTGTATACTCGTTCAAACCGTGCCTCAGACGCGATTGCCTTAATTAAAAAGTTGAATCAAAACGTTGAATCTCGCGGTGATCAGGCAGAGGTACAGGCAGAGAAGTCCGAATTCGTGAAAGTCCTGCTGAGTCTCGGTCAGGTGATGGAAGCTGGGGTTTATGCGAATGATGTGTTGCTTCTGTGGTCTCGTTATGGTTAGTTAAACATATCAGATCCAACTCCTTCGGGTCTCTCTTCGTTTTTATTGAGCATACTTCAGAAGCATCTGTCAGGAGAAGAGGTGTGCAGTAGTCTTGAATCAGTACTTTCTTCGTTATACGTTGTTATAATCAGAGACGAATTGAAGCTCAAAAGTTGGGTAAAAGATGGGAATTGTATCTTCTGAACAACTTAATTGCTTGTCGCTGGGACACAGATGTGGATCGGGAATCTACCTCGTCTCTCTGCAAGGACGTGGAGCTACTGGTGAAGTCAATGGAAGAAGAAGGCACGTTGCATGACACTGTTCTTGAAGAGGCTCGTCAGGCACTGAACACTGCTGGAGGCTATCTTCTTTCACTGGATAAAAGAGACGATGCAGGCGATCTTTTGAAGTATTCATTACGTCTATCAGACAACAACGGAATCACTCTCTCTGAGAATGTATTGAATAGTGTTGGATGGGACATAGATAACGAGTAGCAACACGCTAGGCTTGATTGCATCAATCGTGTATAAACAGGACCAGATTGTGATGAGTGAAGGATTATATCTACAGGCCTTGGAAGTGTTTTCGAAAAAGGAAAAGAAGATGTCTTTGGATGCTTTTTCACGTGCAGAATTATTTGATTATAAGAGTCTCTGTGATGGATATTCGCATTTGTTGTTAAGTTGGGAAAAAAGAGAACCCTTAGGAGAGAAATATCAGCAACAAGCTGTAGATTTACTGATGCGAGTAAATGATGGAGCGGATTGGATGTTCCCACTGACATCTCACTTTTGGATGCCGACACTATTTAGTTGGAGCAGTTGTATTTTTTGTAACAAACACGTTATAATTCTGCTTGGAATTTTATTCTTATTTGTTCTATCATTTTCAGTTCTTTGTCATAGGATAATCTGATTTGTTTTATGTCCTCTTCTAGATTAGTTCGTTCTTTTATGAGTTGTTGCTTTTTTAGAGACAATGATGCCACTTTTTGTTGGATGTCCCTAATTTGCTGGTCTATACTCTGCTTCGATAATAGCTGTAAATCATTCCCTGCTATTTCTGTTCCTATTTATTATCCCTCTTATCTATCTATACTATAGGAAATGAACGTTTTTAGATTGGGCATATTGTGATAAGAACTAAATATCGATGCCGATTTATCAGCTAGTACAAAGTTGGCTATGAATAAGAGTCATTATCCAGTTCTACAAAAGAGAATAATTGTATCAAGATATGGTAAATGAGTACCAACCATTACCTTAAGAACATCTGTAAATTGAGTATTCGTAATATTTTCTATTCGTTATTTCACTCCCAAGAAACTACCTGCTAACAATTTTAATCGTTTTACATCTATATATTTTTCGGATTTCAGTCCTTGTATGAACGATTGCCGCTGAAGACTATCTTCCAGATACACAGTAGCAGTTCGATATGGGATAACTTCTTTCCGAATAATGTTCACCTGGATCGTGCTTCCCGATTTAATTCCAATAGATTGCAATATTACGACATTGTTAATCAGTTTACCATTAAAATAGAGTTCAAGCACATCTCCCTCTTGAATACATTCATCAGCGAGAAGGGAACGTCGAATAATACGATACACAACGGAAGACGTACTATCAATGGGTATATGCACAGTAAAACGATGATTTTCAAAATCGATATAGATACTGTAGGTCTCAGGTTTCTTATGGACTGGTGGATACATTCCTTCAGGTAAACGTGCTATTCGTTTCTGGCGATTAAAAGTAGCTTGTGTCCGAAGATAGATAGAAGTACCCTTTTGAATACGACTGTATATAATATCGATAATTACTGATTTGTCCTGGAATGTATAGTAGAATGTATAGAAGTCCTTGATCACGAGGGAATTCAGAACCGAAATACTGGAAGAATCAGATCTAGACTGAGATGATGTAGCTGACCTCCTTTTAAGATCGTTCTGCTGATTTACATAGATCTGCATATCATTCGTGATTTTCTTCAACTCTTCTCCTATTTCTACATACTTTTTCTGTTTATCTCCGATTAGCTTGTTATGTGCAGCAGTGATCTGCTGCCTTCTATTATCGTTCTTCGCCAGCTGTTCACTAATCCACTGTAGCTTCTTCTCATTCACACATTTCGCTGTATTGGTAACTATAGCTCAAATAACAACACAACTCCTACAGCAAACGCGAATGCACTTTAGTGATGGATGCATCACCGAAAATAGCATAGATGACTTATCGCTATTATTGCTTGATGTAAAAATGACCAATTCTTCGAGATGTGGGAGTGGAGTTTTACACAACATAACAAAAGCTGTGCAGGATGTACTGACTGAATCAAGGTGAATAGTGAGAGTTGTAACGGTAAACAATGCATACTTCTCCAATAGCTCTTCAAGATTCACTGAATATGGAACAGATGCAACCTTTGTCTTGAGATCCTCCTTAGTTTCTTCGACAATTTGGTCCCAAGGAGTAAGCTGTGAGTTCTTTACTACCTTAATCACTATCGTAGTTTCATCTTTTGCATTTATGTCTCTTAACGAAGTTGTTAATGGCAAGTTGTTAACTGAAAGTAATATATTATCCCCACACACATAGACACCATAGCAACATAGTATTGTTGCTATACCATTTCGAATAAGATCGGATGGAGCATCAAGAGAACACCAGATTGAGTACTTTCTATTTGTATGGATGAAATAAGCATGAATAAAAGAATCAGGATCTAACTCATTAGGAAGAGATGTTCGATCCTTTATAGACGAATAGCTACTAGTTCGAGAGAATACATCAGAAAAGTAAGTATAGCCTTTATATAGATGCTTTTGCTTAGTAAGATCGAATAAAGGAACTATAGGAGTTACTACTAAAATAGGAAAAGAAAGTCGGAGATACAACTGAGAATCATTCAATGTTCCTGCGTTTATTAGTTTCTTTATTGATGTAATATTGGATATTGACATCATATGAGAGAGTGCTCCATTATCAGTATCTTGTTCTCCTCTACTCTTTTGCTCCACTTCTTCCTCATGCTGTTGTTCAATACTTTGATCTTCATGTTGCTGTTCAGTGTTTTGATCTTCACTATGCTCATTCATCTGACCTTCATGTTGTTCACTATCTTGGTCTTCATGTAGTTCTTGTATTAATTGCTGATTATCATGTTGCTGTTCAGTACTTTGATCTTCATGTTGTTCACCTTGTTCGCTAATCTGATCTTCATGCTCATTAATCTGATTTTCATGTAGTTCTTGTATTGATTGCTGATTATCATGTTGCTGTTCAGTACTTTGATCTTCATGCTCATTAATCTGATTTTCATGTTGTTCATCTTGTATTAACTGCTGATTTTCATATTGTTGCTCAGTACTTTGATCTTCATGGTGTTCATCTTGTTCATTAATCTGATCTTCACTTTGATTCACTTTTGATTCTTCAATCTGTCTTACATTTTCTTCTTCATTACACTGGGGATTATTCGTTGATTCATTAACTACTTGTTGAATATTATCCACCGCATCAGATTCTATACCCAACACTCCACTCGCACTGTGATCATCTGTATTACTACTTTCTGCTGAGTTTTCCACCTGTGAGCAAGTTTCATCATTATTTGCTATCTCACCATTTTGAACAAGGTCATTCTCTCTTTGATCCTCTATCGTCTGAGACTGTGCTCCCAAAGTCACATCTAAGGTAGGCTTTGCTTCATTAGTATCTTGATTCAACTCTCTTGCTTCATCTGCAGCAGCACCTGTAGTAACATTCTTTTTCAAGTTAAATAAAGATCCTAATGATATGTAGGAGATGAATGATTTATCAATGACCTCATTTAGTAATAGAATTGTTGAAAGCATTGGTTTTCCTCTCAAAAACATGTTACTTGCATCATTTACACTGCAGTCACCATTAATAATACACAACCACTTTAGATCAGGATACACTTGATCTCTAATTATTTCCAACATTTGCTTCTTGCTTTCATTTATTAGATCAAATGAAAAGTGAATAACAAGATGCGTTACTGGATATAAAAGATGCATGTTCAAATCATTCTTCAGACTTTCCATAGATAGTTCAGTAACATAACAGCAATACCAGTACCCCTCAGAAATAGATAAGGGAAGGAATTTCACCACCTTCATAGTATACTTTGCTATTAGTGTAGAGTGCAGCTTTATATTATTACTCTTGAGAGTTCCTTCAACAAGTGGAGTAGTTCCATTAAATAATTGAATATCCTGCTTGTTGCAAAAGATATGGTTCAATTGCAGTGTCTACACAGTGAGATTATATGCACACATCGTACACGAGTAACGACTTCAACACATTGGTCTATCGTATATGTCTCGTTCAGATAGCATGAGTAGAGAATACTATTATATGATATAAACATATTGAACTGGTCGTCATCTACATAATCTGTCCCAGCATACTTTCCATTCGGAGTTCGTTTCATAGTGAGACATTGGAAGATTCGAATAATATCCAGCTTATAAGAAAGTGGACTTACTGTAATATTAATGTTATACACGGGAGTTTTCAGCATGATGGTTTCTACTTTCTGCTCAGAACCATAGTTTTCATTGTCATCCATAATATCCAGATCCACAGCAGGTTCTCCCGATTGAGGTGCAGAAGGCATATAGTCTTTGACAAGGATAACACCTACAAACTGTAGATTTGGATGGCGAGAATTGAAAAGACGATCCAAGGAGGTATATGAAACATCCGGATATTCATTACCTATAGTTATAAGATTACACCAAAACGGTACAGACGATCTGGAGATACTGCAACTTATTGTTAATGTGCTTATCGATGACATCTACAGCCGACTCTAAATCACATGGATCCAACACTAGAAATAGAGAACCAGCCTATATCATACCTGCAAAAATGAGACCAGTATTATCTATCACATTTGTATTGACAACTGTACCATTACAAAGTGTTGATAAATAGCAAGAGTTATTCCACTCTAAATAGTCCATAACAGTATCTGTTTTGATAAGATGCAAATTCCTTTTGACCACTGAGTATCCATCAAATCTGAATCTCATTTTCTGCTGTTTCGCTCCATAAACTGTGGCCATCTAGTATATGACACCAATTGAATAAAATTACCTCTTTCAACTGCGACTTAATAGTTGATGATTTTTTCTTGTTTGCGATATAACAGTAGAACATGTACAGGCCATTTAATGAAACAATCACTCGATTCATAGATCCGAAATCGATACTAGTAACAATATATCCACAAGATGTTTGTATATGCTTCAATGTCTTAGAACTTACTTTACTTACAGCAGGCAATTCGGTACTAACCTTAGGAGTTTCTGTACTGTTGTCTTTGATAACAGTAGCAGGAACAGACTGCCCTATATCTTGTTGGGATAGTACCATAGGACTAGGAACTACCATCTGTTGAGATTGCAGATCAGCCTCTTCCGTAACAGTCTTAGGGATACTTATCACTACGGGTTTGCTAACGATTGGGACATTATCTTTTGGGAATAGAGTGATAGTAGATAACTTGGGTATGTTAGGTCGACAAAACATTGCAATAGCAGAAATCTGCTCTGGTAAGTTGTAAAATGTGAACGAAGTCAAGTTTGGTAGAGGTGCAATACTTAGCTCCTTAAGGAAAGGCATTGCATCTATACTGGATGGCACTATGCATAAAGTACAGATACAGATACAAACAATGAACAACCAAAGAGGATGCACTGCATACTTCACCTTTATGAAGATTCGAAATGCACTGTTTCATATCTTTACTCACATTTATAGTCTGTGACTTAGGCGCACCAGCCTTTTTTTTCTTAGATTTTTTAACTTCTTCCTGAACCACAATTAAAGTATGACTTGTTACATTCAATGCATTCAGAGAACTATTAGTAACTTGTGTACCATTAATCAGTATCTTTATTGAAGAAGGTGATAAAAATATTCCACATTCGCTAAGTTTCTATGATTTATCAGAATCACTGATTATACGGTGCAGAGATCCCAAGCCAAGTCCAGTCCAGAAACAGTCCTATCCACAGCAATATTCACACGTTGCTTATTATACTTAACAATGCAATGAGGAGAAGGTAAAGTACGAATAAAATTACCCTTCAGTTTTGAAATAGTAATAATATAATGATAGGAGTGTGTAGCAATTTTGGACTGGACTGAACATTTTAGAGAATAAGAGACTCCACTATTAGTTATGACAGTGTCACTGAGTAAAGGAGATACTGTTGAAGATTTATCAGTTGGAGATACCGAAGGTATTGCAGGAAATACTGTAGAAGAGGTATCTGGAGATACCGAGGGTACTATAGGGGGTACTGTAGAAGGAACTGCAGGAGGAGCTGTAGGAGTTATTGTAGGAGTTATTGTAGGAGTTATTGTGGAAGACACAGTATTTGAAACTTCTGTAGTACTGTCTTGAATACGTTGGAAATGTATCTCAACTAAATTAGGCATATTATCGTAGGCAAAAAGCGGATTCGTAACTCTCCAATCATATTCAAATGAAACAGTGAAATCGATCTCTCTCAAGTGCTGCGCAGGAGTTGTTGACAACACTCGAATCATTTCATTGAGTTGCGCAGTTGTCTCCACTACACATAACAAAAGATATCATTACTTACCAATCAGGGATATAATTGTATTATTAATAGTATTAGTAAATAGCATCTTCTTTCCCCAGCTTAGTGAATGTTTCTTTACATCGATAGTAAGGACGCTCTCGGTAGCAGGTGAACTATCTTTTGATATATTACAAATGATAGTCTTCTCCCTTAGAGATGATGGTGTAGCCTTTTTACTTATTACATTACCATTTTGTAAAGAGAGAGATATTGCAGACGATCTGGTAACAATCCCATACATGGCAAGTCCCCTCAATACATGGGATACTAATGGATACTCATAATCAGCCTTATTAATGGGAATGCAATAACTTGAATTATTATATTCTACTAGAATAGCAACAGATTTGCTATCTGGTTTTACAATAAATGAGCGAGTGCCTGACTGTCTTTTCCAATAAATAACGGTAGCATTCTTTGATTCCATATTAACAATACGAATATTATAGACGATACCATTATTAATAGTTAGAGTATGAGAGGTTACTTCTTCCTCTTGTGGTTCCTGAGGTTCAGGAATTGAATTATCTTGATTTTCATGGTCTGTAAGACTGCTGAGATCATCTGTAATATCATATGAAGAGGTAGAAGAAGTGGAAGTAGAAGAGGTAGAAGTAGAAGAAGTAGAAGAAGACTCAAAGTCAAAATGATTACCTATACGCGTTGAAGCCATATTGTTTGCTATCTTTGGTAGATTACCAGATAAAGGAACGGGTGAGCAGGGAACATACACAACAATATCTGACAATGACACAAAACTCTCAGCAAAGAAACAGTCGATCCAGTCATCATTCACATTCCAATCCAAATATACAAGCGTAATCACTTCCAGATAAGGCAAAAACACTCCACTGAAAGAGGAAAAGATACTGGTAATCTTTGAAGTGGGTGAGTTGTCATCCTTCAACTCAATGCGAACAATGAGATGCATTACAGAAAACAGATCGTTTCTTGTGATGGCCGAATTAAAATTCTGTATATCTGCTTCGCTCCTCAGTGTCACATCGTAGTAGGTAACATCCTTATCCTTTTCAAGTATGATCTCAGGTTTAATAGTACGTGTGATTCCAGACAATACAACAGGAATACAATCAGTTTTCGAAAATCCTTTTGACTCTAATGACAGATTATCGTTATGTCCCTCAATCATGATTTCTTCAGGATAATACAGAAATTTATGTCGTTGTAAAACCTGTGAGATTGTATAGAGGACAACAGATCCTTCATCGGTCATGGAACAGCTAAAAGGAAAGACTTTATTCTTGAATGAAAACTGCATATCAGATACTGCCTCCTGTCTTCGAATTTCCATAAGGTGATAGTGATTACATTCCATATCGATACTATCCAGCAAAGCATCTGACACTTCCAGCGTCGTCTTGACAAATCCATGGAAAGTTCCCTTTGAGCAGATATTGGAAGATTTCACATAAGACATGCATGCAGAGGGGAGAAACAGAGTAACAGGAGACTTCTGTAGTGTGGGGACAGTTTTACCACTCACGATTTGCTCCCAATCAGAATTATCGCTCCACGACAAGGGAGAATACATGAACTGCGAGTATTCTGCATTACAAAAGACGAACACTTGGTTTAGTAACTGTGCCTGGCGAGATAACAAGGTCTCTTGAAGAAAAACAGGATCGATACAAACAGGAGCTTAGAATGAGTAAATTCAGAGAGAAATACAATACAACACAAGACAGCGCAATGAGGGTAAATACAAATTTGCAACAAGCTTTAGTACCACTTTCCACTCCTGAACGGTCCATTCGTTCAAACTCAATATTAGTGTGTTCACATCGACAAAGGAGGAATCCGCAAGGGTACTCAATAAATCATGTCGATAGTTGGGAGAAATCAGCTTCCAGTGAACACAACGACGATCATTCAACCAATGAATCTCAAAAGTCATTTCTTTTGGAACTGTTCGTTTAAGAACATCAATTGATTTTATGGGAAGAACAGCATCCATTGATATATAAGACACGTCCAATACAGAACCGTTCACAATAATCTGTATATCATTTACAGAAACAGGTTGACCACCGTTTGAAAGTACCTAAAATAGTACAAATGTAATCAATGATACAGTCACAATCAGTCTATAAAATTCTTCTACAGATATGGAAGATCTGAAACTCGGAGTGAACTTGCTACCATTATAATAAAAAGAAACTTCTATTGTTTCCTCTCCTTTTCCATGATCAGCAATTCTTTCTTTCTACTATGATAATAATACAATAGGCATACCTTTCTCAACTCTATAATATAGTAGATAGTATTAGAAAGCTGATCAACGAATACATTACTCCACTTTGTTAATTGTTGAACTTTATGAGCGCAATCATAAATGTCAACGTTATGTAGGATCATTAATACTAGCAAGATATTAATGATTATCTAATCTAAATTGACACTTAGCAGAATAATCGATTCTAGGAATTCCGGAAAATGATAATACTCTTCTTTTCATATCACTGTTGTTATGTTTGCGAAGTACGTAAAACCAAGGTTCAACGTCAGTGCTGCGGAAGTCCGTAGACTTGCTCAGGAATTTGTACGGTTTCGCATTCCCTGTGATTTAGATCACCAATGGCAAATCTACTGATAGAGGAATTGTCTCTGTGCCTAGAGAAAAGAGAACATTCGATAATATTATTAAACCCCTCCTTGCTTATGATCATGCGAGCCAAGCTGCCAGTAGGTACATTGACTGAAGATCAGCTCAAGATGGAACTGTTGGAACACTTCTCAATGTATCTCCGGTGAAAGAAGTCCGCGATGCAGCTAATGAGGCTTCTGTGACAATGAGTCAATTTTCCATGTCTCGTCTTGTTCAAAACGATTTGTATAATGCTATAAATGAGTTTAATGGTGTGTCTGAAGCTTCCTTTTAATAGGTAGAAGACAGGAAGAAGCGAAATGAGACCTATGACCCTGACATTGAAAAGTTCATCCGTGACAACCTCATCGGCATGAAGTAGGACTATCCACACTGTTTCATATTAGACGTTGTGGTGCTCATCTTTCAGAGGAGAGGCGCAAACAATACGAAAGCATCATGAACAAAATCATTGAGAACCAAACGGCATTCAGCGTCAATCTAGCCGAGGAGAAGCTGGAACTCGTGTTTACACGTGACCAGCTAGCTGGGGTTCCAGAAAGCACGCTAGCCACCTTGGGTCGCAAGGGCGATGACTACATAGTCACAATGAAGTATCCCGATGTCTTTGGTGTCTTGGACAACTGTTTGGTGAGTGACACACGTCGCCAAGTTTTGACCTGCTTTAACAACCGTGGTGGACAGGCGAATCTCTCGCTTCTCGCAGAGACAATTGAGCTCCGCAAGCAAGCAGCTCAAATCCTTGGGTATCCTGATTACCCATCGTATGCACTGGAGAACTCGATGGCGGAAACCCCCTCGAATGTCAAACAGTTCTTGTTTGACCTCCGATCGAAGCTGGAAGCGAGCGGCCGAAAAGAGCTCGAGGAACTGAGGAAGTTCAAGGAGGAATGCGGAGAAGAGGGACCTATGCAACCTTGGGACTTCAATTATTATATAAAGAAGCTGAAAGAGAAGTTGTATCACGTCGATGATAATCTGATTAAGGAGTACTTCCCTACTGACCATGTTGTGTCGGAAATGCTGAAGATCTACCAAGAAATATTCGGTCTTAAGTTCAACGAGTATCTTCCTAAGATCTCTCTGATTGTAGGATCGAATACGAGGACAAGTGGTTCAAGGAGGTGAAGTGCTACTCAGTCTACACAAATAAGGGTGATCTACAGGGTCTTTTCTTCTTGGATCTGTATCCTCGAGATGGAAAATACACTCATGCATGCTGCGAGAATATCCAAAACTCCTCTCTCTTCGATGGAGATCGTGCTGTACTTGTTTTCTCCTACTCTCATCTAGCTTCCTGTTGCCTGCATGATATGCAACTTCCCTCACTCGACTCCAGAGCTACCTGCAACAATCTCTCATGACGATGTAACCACGCTCTTCCACGAGTTCGGTCACTTAGTCAATGTGATGTGCAACAATCAGCGCATCTGCAGCTTCGGTTCCTTCTGCGAGGAAACTGATTTTGTGGAGACACCTTCACAATTGATGGAACAATGGACGTGGCAGAAGCCCGTGCTGCAGAGACTCTCTTGCCATTACAAGACTGGAGCTACGTTGCCTGACAAGATGATTGATGACCTGATCAACAGCAAGAACTTCTGTTCTGCTCTATTCAATCTGAGACAACTCTCCTTTGGTATCTTCGATTATACAGTGCACTCAGAGACGCTCGATGAGCCTCTAATTGAAACTTACAATAGAATCATTGAGGAAGTGTCTCTGCGCCCAGTTATTAAGAATACGATGGGTCCAGCGAGCTTTGGTCATATCATGTCTTCGATGTATGCATGTGGCTACTACAGTTACTTGTGGTCGCTAGTGTACTCCTGCGATATCTTCAGTGTTTTCAAAGAAAAGGGTATTTACAACCAAGAAGAAGGAACCAGACTTCGCGAGTTAATTCTCAGCAAAGGAGCGTCTGAGCGTTCGTCTAAGATGCTGCGCGACTATTTACAGCGAGAACCTAAAATGGATGCTTTTTTGGAAGAGATGGGAATTCACTGATTTGTTTGAGAGATACAGGATGTTTCAAATCAAACTTAGTAACGGAACCACTGATCCTCATATGTTTACAGTAATCCACCAACAATACCTTCTCATTACAGTGGGATTCCAGGTTCGTTCTCAGATCACATAGGACCTGATTTGGTCATCGGGTATGTCAAACAAACTAACTACAAAGACACTATACAGAGGAAACAATAACGATGGCTGACCCATTCGTATAAGGTACAAATTACCAAAAGTGGTAACATTATATAAAGATACCCTTTTCATCGGGAAATGAAGAGGTTTGTTCATTCATACTTAACATCATGCGATATAGCGGTAGACTATTCATATTCTTAGCGATAGAAAGCGTTCTATGAATACCCTGACTTGACCTACGTCTCACAACCTTCCCATTCACCTACGAAAGTGATCTTTCGCCACTAGAAAGACTGATGTGAGTACTTCGTCCAAATTTGGCAGGAAATGCATCCGGAATACACACATCTGCATTCTCTGTAATAGAAACGACAAATCTGCCGGTCACTCGACCCATCAACACTCACTTTTGAAACTCTTCGACAGAAATGGTGGCGGCTGCAGACATAAATGGTTCGAGAAGGTGATGCAGTTGACTCAGTGTACAAAAGATTTGATGTTGCGAAAAATACGAAACAAGGTCACTCAAGTACACGCAGTCGCTGTTGCCCAGCGACTTAAAAATCGCTTGGACATTCCCGAACCGACTGATGATGTGGAGTCGAATCGACTCGACGAGAGCTTGCTGCTGTGTCTCGTCCAACGAATCGAGTCGAAATCGACGCTTCGGACTTCTAGACATGAAAAACAGGCGGAAAAACTACGAATACCCGAGTGAGTCACTGCCACTCGATGAACGCTTCATCGACTGGGGAGACTCGAACTCGCTCGACAAGTCGCTCCAAGACTTCAGAAAGCTTATATAGTTCACCCTACCCTCAGTGGTAAATCTAGATTTGACAGTCTCGCTAACGCTTACCCGTCGAACACCATGCGGAACTCTCCATCTGTTAGATTAATAGAGTGATGCTGAAGGCACTTCCTCAGAATTGATACTGGAAGAAAGCCAAGCTTGTCTTCATCATAATCAGAGAGAACATCCACTAATCGACGCTTTGGCTCGGAAAGACGACGGATCACTTCCTCTGTTAAATCCAGCTTCGCGGAGTATTGATCAATGATCTACGCTCAGAAAACGAAACAGCACAATACAGAGTCTCGAGGCGAATCCAAAGACACAGAAGGAGCCAAGACATCCTCCAGAGACATATCTTCAATAGGGAATGGATGTGTCGGTGACAATGGCAAGCCGATTCCACGTCCATGGAGAGAAGAATACACAAGAGCTGCACATCATAACACAAGAGAAAATAAACTATCAGCTCGTTCTGCATTTTCTATAATCACTTCTGAAGCACTTCCCTGCAATATAAGATACCATTCATTCAACTGCCTACAATCAATATTCCCTTAGGTGACATAGAATGAGTCACTTCCTGTATATCAGCTTGCATGTAACTGATAGGGAACAATTCCAGGGAATGTAAGGCTTAAATACTGAGCTCTATGGAAATGGGGAATGGAGAAACATAGTAGAATTAGGGAATTAGAGTTCCACCTTTCTATTGGGCGCACTATTTCTGAAACTCACATTTTCTTCTGTATGAAGAGTAATTCTTCACCAACTGTTATTACACAGCGGTGGAAACAAAATTTAACTGTTGTTACGATTATGTAATCAGAGTAATACGTTGAACCAGTTTTATTATTCTACATGGTGGGTCCCTTGTATTAGTCTAGTAAGCGAAGCAAAACGAAGAATTTGCATGAGACCTCTCTTTTGCTTGAACTTACTCATAGTATTGATGTGGAATATACAGTTTCAGAAATACTAAACAGAGGGTATTAAATTTCCTAAACTTCTTTCTGAGAATAGTATGCATTCATGGAAATGTGAATCACTCACTTACGATTCACACTAAATACAGTGATATCGGTGTGCATAAACAGTATACAGTGGACTGTAGCGTACTATCTCTGCTCTGTAATAGATGTCCTGTGATCTTGATAAGTAAATTACTTTGTTTGGGGATTATTTTATCGGAGCACAGCAAATAGATATCTTCTTCTTTTGGATTTTCGAGGGAGGAACATGACCACTTGACAAGGACCCACTTCTATCATTCCACAGAAATAAATGAGGTATCATTGACATTGAAATGCGATCGATTATACCATAAGCATCTATAGACTACCTATGCATTCCATTAGTACAATATCACATATACAGGTATATAACAA